>PRKT01001274.1:71281-106076 GCA_003671525.1 Saccostrea glomerata | reverse complement strand
GACAGTGTTTTACCTTGCTGAGCTATGACGTCTCAACCGCTCAACTATGACGCCACGAGCCTACATGTACGACTGTATTACAAAAAGACAGAGGCAAAAGAAAAATCAAAGATTTTTTTTTTTTAATTAAGGAATGAATTTATTAGTTACCCATTTTATACGGTATAAACTAGGTTGGGGCAGTTTATGCTTTTTAAACCGCGCATCGGTTTATAAAAAAGCGTAAGCTGCTCCAACCCCGTTTATACCGTATAAAATAGGTAGCTATTCATTGCTTATGATTTAATTTTCATTCATTTTATGTAAGAAAAAAGATGATTGTTCTAACAAAATGACTTCAGTTTGTACAAAATTCGAATGTTACGTCAGATAGATTGATACGTTTTTGACGTAAGTCATTGTGACGTAGGCAACCCATTTTATACGATATGAAGTAATTTTTTATGCAATCAAATACAGCGTTACAAACAGAATTAAATTATAATGTGATTAACAGAAAAATCAATATTTCTAGTTGAATATGGAATTTATACACATGTATATTCATTGAAACGAAAAAAACTTTAAAATGATCCTGTAGTTATTTTCTTCCCATATATAACAAGAAAAAAAATGGCAAATTGCTAAGCTGCTAAAGTATTTTGAAATTGCTACTGAATATAGCTAGGAACTGATAGCATATACTCGTTATCTGCAGGATAATGGACCTGATTATAAGCATTTCTGGAAGCAGTAGAAGAAGACACCTAACTAAAAACCGCTTTAAATTTTATAATAACTTTTGCCCACTGAATATCATCAAAAATCATTATTTCATGATCTCTGTTTTATTTAATAATTGTAATCATAAAGTAATCAAAAATTAATCATGGAAATGTTTTAAATTCAATAGGGTTGCATTTTTTTTATCAGATGTTAACCCGTCATCACCTCCGATTACAAATTTTACTTCTTTTTCGGTTGGCTTTAGTAAGGTGCCAAAGTCGACGTATTCCCCAGATAGCATGACTACGTTGGGACAGTGTTGGTCCAATGTAACACACTTTGTTGGGCCGATGTTGGCAGCCAACGTTGGCGCAATGTCTAAGTGCACTGTGGCCCTTTGTTGGCCCAACATGTTGGTGCGATGTTGGGCCAACGTTCTAATGTATTTTTGTAATCGTACGGCAACATTAGACCAACATAGTACATGGCATGTTATAGAAGGGCCAATGCTGGGCCAATACAGGTAATGTCAAGTTAATATATTACCGCAATACCAGCATTATGCCAACATACTATATTGCTTTCTTCCCTTGTTTTCCGTCCCCCTTCCCGGTCACTGGCAAAGCGAAACCAATCTTTAACAATGGCGCAAATTTCGCTGTCTATCGCTGCCGCTGTTAGTCTCGGTCAAATCATGTACTTCATTGATTTTTTCCCTTTAAGATGAACCACGTTTATCCTTGGTAGGACAGTCCTTTGCCAAATGTCCACGAAGAGAACAGGAATAACACTTGGCGTTTCTCACCCAATCATCCGGTTTCATTTTGTCCTTTTGATCTTTAAGTCTTTTGTGACACTTCTTGGCATAATTTCCAATCTTGTGATAATAATTGCATCTCACATGAAAGACGGTTATGCCAGTTTTGTGATAGTAGTTATGCTACGTTTACACTATGTTCCCGGCAGCCACGGCAATCACGTTTCAGGCCACCGTGGAAAAAACGGGACGGACGTGAGAAAACTTGGGGCAACGGGATGGGCAAACGTAACTCATCGCAATTGCCGTGGATGCCGTGCCAGATTTTTAAACTGTCAAAAAATTTGCCACGGCGGCCACGTTGCAGATGTGAAACTTAATAGGTCGTAGTAAAACGGAATAAACGCAACAAAACGCAACAGCACGTAATAGACCGTAACAGAACTTGGAGGCAGTCCGCAGTGGGACGGGAGAATGTATATTTTCATTCATCTCACGGTCCATTCACGTTTTGAGACGTTTTGCTGAGTTAAGTCCGCGTTCTGCCACGGCTAGTTCACGGTTGTTTTCCGTTTTATCACGTTCTGCCACGTTTCATCACGGTCCTCACGGCAAACTAGGGTGTATGGTAGCCGTTTCTTCGCGTTCAATCGCGGTTCGTCCCGGCATGTTACGGTTTATGGTCCCGGTGCGTTGCGTTCTACTACGGTCTGACACGGCGCATGCGGTCTGAGAGTAATCATATAAAAGCCGGACACTGCAAAGAAGTTTCAGTCGAGTCTGAACAACTGAGAAGTTAACTCAAGCTATGCCACCGAAGAAAAGAGGTAGGAAAGCAGCCGGTCATCCAAAATTACCAGTAGAGGAGAAGCAGCCTGAACATGCTAATAATGATATAGCACCGCCAAATGAAGTGGAGCGTGCTGCAGCTGTTGATCCGGTACCTGGTCAAGAAATTGTTGCAGCTGTTGATCCGGTACCTGATCAAGAAATTGATGCAGCTGTTGATCCGGTACCTAATCAAGAAATTGAACCAGAGTCGGAGGAAGCCGAAGGAGACGCACCCACGAGGAAGAGGGCAGCCCCCAGGCTTGTCACCTCGTTTTCGGAGGATGAGAAGGAGCTGATCATTGACTTCTTACAGCAGAATCCCACACTGTACTCCAAAAGACTGGCTGGTTACAAAGACTCGGCAGCGAAAGACAGGCTGTGGACAGAGCAGGCAAGAAAGATGGAACGTACGCCCATGGAACTAAAGACCTGGTACGACAGCATGCGCACCAAGCTCGAAAAGCTGAAGAAAGCAGTCACCAAGTCCGGGCAAGCTGCAGAACACTTCACTGCAACCGAACTGTAAGTTGTACTCATTTTATGATTTTACTACTAAAATTATTCGGAAAGACAACCTTACTGAAACTGTACTTAAACATATATTCACATGCATTTTCAAAAGATCCATTTTCTATGTCAACAGGTGGAGAAAACTGAAACTGTACTAAAACATATATTCACATGCATTTTCAAAAGATCCATTTTCTATGTCAACAGGTGGATATGGCAGCGCTTCCAGTTCCTGTTAGAGCACATCACTCAGATGCCCAGAAGGACCGTGGCGAGCTTCACTGCCCGACTTCGACCTGCTGCTGATGCTACTATAGCTCCCCCTGTTGGGGCTTCTTCTGAAGCTTCGGAAGACGACCCAACTGATACCCCTACACCACCTGCTTGCAATCAAATGTATACAAATACGTTGTCTACAGCCCCAGGCAAAACGGACCGCATGATGGGCCTCCTGGAAACCTTCCTGGAGAATCGGCAGGGTCAGGCGCTACCAACCACTGCCTTTGGTTCCTACGTTGATGGAAGTCTGCGCAGCCTTCCGACACGGATCCGACGTACAGCAGAAGCAAGAATAATGGCAATTTTACACGAGTCCCAGAACGAAGCAGACCGCCAGCTATTTCGACCGGTACAACTGCAACAGCCTGGCCCAGCTAATCGTCAGCAACCCTGTACCTCTTACGGAGAACCTCCAGCCCAGCGTTTTGATAGTCGTTCAAGTGAGTCTGGTCAGGCAATGGCAGCCACCTCCCTCCCAGTGGCCTGTTTAGGTGACGAACCCACCTGATCTCTGGCACTCGATGGATCGTCCGTGGGTACAAGAGCAGTTCCCTCATATGAACATCGCATGTCAAAGGCCCGTGACTGGAAACCTACAACAATCACAGCAATCGACGCCAGCTACCGAAGTTCAAGACATTGCGCCTAACCAAATGACCGCCTCTGCCTCAGGTTCCTTCTCCTCCTTGCTGAATCAGATCCGTCAGGCAGAGGACGACGACCAGTGCAGACCAAACCAGTAAAGTTCTTCTGAATGCGTTTGTATTTTTCAGAAAATAAATACATGCAAACTTGTCTGTCTTAGTTGTTTACTCTTACCATAGCAGGAGTATTCCGGGTTACCCTACAATTCCAAAACTGGCAAGGTCCGTAGATGACCTTAATGTGTTAATCGTAAATTAATCCAAACCCCCCTCCTTATCTAAGTTGAATCTGTGATAACCAGTAAGACACATTGATACCAGTTTTGATGTAATGGTCTCAGATGCACTTCCCGGAAAAAAAATATCTTCTTCTGCAGTGCTCAACCAAAACTTTTGAAAAGCTAAAACAATGCCAACAAGTGTAATGCACAGTCAATAATGAACAGTTACGAAAAATAACAAAAACCCATATCCATATGCGGGAAGTACTCATTAGTTTTTGTTTAGTAAAACAAGTTCAACAATTTTAACCATTTATTGCATAATATATACAACCATTTGCACTTCGGAAGAATGTTTTGTTCACATTAAGAGTTGTGTTTGTTTATAAGAACTGCCCTTCACTAGGGGGTGATCATTCTGTCTTGCCACTCTACAGCACCAGCAGGGGAATTGAAGTATCTTTCCAAATATTCCCGTTGTTGTTTCGCATCCAGAGTGTCTCGGTTCCTTCCTGTTGGTGGTGCGTCCACTTCCTGCCATTGAACATCATCTCTCCAGTTGCCAGGGATCAGATTGTGTTCCTCATCTTCATGGTCTACCTCATTCACTGACAAGACTGGGGCCCTTCTTCTCAAGAGGTTGTGAAGAACAACAGCAGCCTCAACGATGTCTCGCACTGTAATGAAATCCAAATGTATTTAATCAGGGTTAGGGTTAGGGTTATTTAATCATACATGCACGAAATCTGTATTCAGTACATTGCAAATAATTATTAGTATTAACTTACTATTTCTTCACATTTATCATAAAAATAAAGTAATTGTACATGAAATTGCAACAACTATTCATTGAAACACTGGCGCAGTAACAGAATGATAATAACCTGTATCTGGTGTCTGTTCCAAAGTTCCAAGGAAGCATCTGAAGCGCTTTGCTAGGATACCGAACGCATTCTCAACCACTCGTCTTCCACGCGAGATCCGATAGTTGAAAATAAGTTGTTCTTTTGGCATTGCTCTTCTCCCATATGGTTTCATCAGGTAAGTTCGTAAGGCGAATGCGTCGTCACCTAGGATGAAGTAAGGGATGTCCTGGTTCTGGTCATCGTTGGGCAGAGGACATGGTGGAGGCAAACCTATTTGGCCGTCTTGCAAGAGTTCACTGAGCTCCGAGTCATTATAGATTTGAGCATCGGACATGTGTCCAACTCCACCTACTTCGATCCATATGAAACGATACTGGGCATCCACTAAGGCAAGGAGAGGGATACTGAAAAACCCTTTGTAATTATGGTACAACGAGCCTGTGTTTGGTGGCTTGCTAATAGCAATATGTTTTCCGTCTAGAGCTGCCACTGCATGAGGAACATTCCACTTGTCTTCAAAATCTTGGGCGAGGGCTCTCCACTCATCAGGCGTCACAGGCACGGCGAATGCTTCATCCTTGTAGGCTGCCACTATGGCCTTACACACCTCTGGTACCATATGGCATATGGCTGCTTTACTGGTCCTGAATGCGTACGAGAGTGACGAGTAATTGTCACCAGTGGCCAAATGCCTTAGACACACTGACAGCTTCAGACCAGGTGGTAGGGCTGCGCGGAACCTAGTGTCTCGTCTCTGTATATATGGTGTAACTCTTTCCAGGATCTCGTTGAAGAGATCTGGAGGCATCCTCAGGTAGTTTGTGAATGAGTTAACATCTTCCATTCGGTGTTCCCTGGTTATAAATGTTGAGTAGTGACCCATCTGTTGCCTTCTGTCTTCGGACAACCAATTCCGAACCCATATGGATCTCTGCCTTCTCATGCGTCTTATTCGTCTCATTCCTGCATTCCCTCTCTGTACCTGCTGCTGGTTCTCTTCATTTCGAAGTGATTTTATGTATGAACCCAACAAACACGCAAAAATAAAATCTTCGTCTTGGGAATACATATTTTATCCTCGAAGGGTCATGATACAATGATTGTTGCTGGTTATGCGGAGACCTTCTCTGGTACAAACGTGATCCAACGTTCATGTTTCATACGTAGAAAGACTTGACAGAACGTGAGAAACGTATAAGAACTTCATAAGAACGCAAAAAACGAGAGGGGACCTATCAGAACGTAAGAGGCCTGAGGGGAACGTGCTGGCATACGTGGCAGAACCGTAGTACGCCGTGGAGCCTCCGGGACTCCACGGAAACTTCTTCCTACGGCCCATCACGGATTCCGTAGAAGACCGTAGAAGACCGCAAAAGAATTCGTCGAGACTTGGATATAGAGGGGAAAATAACCAAAATCTCACGGCGCACTACGTTTCGGGCAAACGGGGCTTCCGTGGCTGCCGGGAACATAGTGTAAACGTAGCATTACATATCACATGAAAGACGAATGCGGTTTGTTTTGTAGGACCTTGAGTATCAGCATCACAAAGCGTCGATCTACATTGATCAGATTGTCAAACTTCGGCATCTTTGGTTTCTGACATATCACAAGTTTTAACTAGTCTTTCAATTTAGGGTTATACATGTCCTCTACAAATCGATGTTCAGAAAGTTCAGTTCAATTTGCTTTTGTTAAATTTGGAAAGATTCCTCACATTTACGATATATTCTATGTCCACAGTCATCAATAGACTCACCAGGTTTCTGTGTAATTTTATGAAAATCAGATGCGGCCGATCGATTTCCTTGGTTAGAGCTGCCTTCAACAAGTCGCCTGTTCTTCAGTTATACGAGGGCTGTTCAATAAATAATGTCCTGAACTGTATGACATACAATACAGATGTCATATGACATTAAAATTGACTTTCTTTCATTATTAAAGTTTTACTGAATTTATAACAGTTTATGTGACCACTTTTCATCACATAGTTTCATCGTGAGAAGCTGGGAAACAAGGGCTATTCGAGACACTGCATTATAGATGAATGGTAAAGAATCAGTAAACTAGAGTGAAAATAAATGCTACATTTAAGTGCTGTAAAACTTGTTAAAAATCCCAAAGAAATATTCACTGAAATATGTGTCCTTTACAGCAACAAATGCCTGTTTTACAGACAAAAGAGCAGGTGGATTTTGATGATAAAAAAAATTATATAGTGGGTATCAAAAATGGGTACCCTCCTTGCCAATAAAAATGATAATAACTTATGTACTGTTTGCCAAATTTCAACAAATAATATTTGATGATGTATGATTGACTTTTAAACACATAGCAAATTTAATAGACATCAGATCGGGAGTAATTTACACTGTTTTTAAGAAACGTTTGACAGTAAAAAGGCTTGGTACTCAAAGGTCACCCTATATTTTGTGAAATGAGTGAAAACGACAGCGTGTACGAAGTTTTATCAATTATTTAAAAATATTAGTAATTGTAGTTATCCACGTTTGTTTTACATTCAAACAGATATTGGAACTAGAATCTATTGCTTAAGATCATCAAAACAAAATTTACCATCACAAGATGTACTTGATAAAAACGGCGAAGGTCCGACAAAAGCAAAGGTATACACGAGCACAAAGACCGATTTATCTGCAATTTCTTAAATATTAGTGGTACTGTTGTTCAAATTCGTATTTAGGGAGACAGTTTAATATCTGGAGGAGTCTAGAAAGCAAATTTATTTTTGCCAAAAAAATCGAAAGCTTTTTAGAGAAAGGACCAAACAGCAGGAATCCACTACATTGAATTTCTTCATGACAGCTTCAAAACTCGCATGCCCTGAAGAGTAAAGGGGTTTTCAGTATAAACAGAAAGTTAATGTTTTTTCACATTAACAATATTTGCCAGATCTTTGACCTTTTGACTTGTTTCTATTTCCAAACTGGGGATAAACACCTTTCAGAGGGAAAAAGCAAGTCCAGGAAATCATTGGATCTGCCATTTTCCAGTATACAAAGGCCATGCCCATAAATGAGTTCTAAAATCAATCAGAAATCGGATTGAAAAAAAATGTTACGGACATGTTTATGAATTAAAAGAGATTAATAAGTAATATCATGAAGACAATCATTGAAAAGTGTCGTTTGCTTCTTTCTGAGCACCGCGGACATTATTAAGCCGCAGGATCTTTAAATTCATTCCCATGAATCATAGTAAAATCATGGAGACTAAATCGTTGAAAAGCGTCGTTTGCTTCTTTCTGAGCATCGAGGAAATTAAGTATTGAACAGCCCTCGTAATTATGAATTTCAGAAACATGTGCTCTGGTACATCAGCCAGATTGTCAAACTTCGGTATCTTTGGTTTCTGAAGTGTTAAGAATAATATTAAAATTTGTGAAAGTGCAAGGATGTGTCAATCGAATCCGTCTTAAAATTTAAATAACTTTTAGATGAAATAAGATTTTAATATATTTTTAATATAAATCCTGTTCCACAGAATTCCACGGAACTCTTGAAAGTATTTTGGCGGAACGTTTTTCGTTTGGGAGGAAATCCTTGGGATTCCAGGATATTTGTAAAATCAAAGGAAGTCTATGGAAATCCGTAGAATTCCAGGATTCCAAATACAATGAAAACTGAAATAATTAGTGCCAAATAATTACCAAAAAAAAAAAAATGATAACATCACAATTTTTCACAGATCAAATCTATATTTTCAAAATAGAATTTCATTTTTTCTTTTACAATTTTTTTGGAGACAAATATTGCATTTATTAAACTCTCAGATGTACAATACAAGCACATTTTTAAAATGTATTTTCAATGAAAGAATAAAAATACGTCAAAGCTTATTTACAAAAATATCCAGAGAAAAATATGATTACTTGAGGATCACCTTGGTTAATATAATGATAATCTTGTTATGTGCCAAAGATCCCAATTATCCAAACTTCTGACGTGTTTGCTAGAATCACTTCCTCACTGATATCCAATGAAATGTACAATAGTTGGTTATTTAAGAGGATAGACAGATCATTGGTGTCACGAACGGATTAACTTTTAGTACGAAGATTCAGCAAGTTGGATGTTGATCATTCCAACAGACACTTCAAACTTTCCTTGCACAGTTTCTGAAAGAAAGATGACCATTAAGAGGCATCAATTAATATATACATATAAATATATGAGAAATAGTAAACTTTTTGTGGCAACATTCAATGTTAGTGATTGACTTCAAATGGTGACTAACATATTTTTATGAGATACTTCTGTGCATCCCACCATAACCTCAGGAAACATTTGAACTACTTAGAATCTACTGCCTCAAATATATTTAACCTATTTTTTTCATCTTTTCTAGTCTAGTGGTTCCAGAAAAAATAGATTTATTTCTGTGTAAAACTTTCATCCCCTGATAGTAGCGAACATTTCCCCAAGTTATCATGATGCAAACAATTTAAAATCTAATATTCTTAGGTATGGTTTCCCAAACGTTTTATAGCCCAGTATTTCTTGAAATGATTTTATAATGATCCAACCCTACTTTTGCTTTCTTTATCAACTCCCCTTGAAAGGGGGAGTAGTTTTCCTTTGACCAAGACAGAATTTTCTTCGCCCTTGGATGCTCTGGGCTAACTTTCATAAATATTAACATAATGATGTTGTTGATGATCAGCTCACTCAAGCTTTCAGCTCATTTGAGTTGAAAATCTTACAGGGTTTATTTCAAAGAAATTTATACAGGAACCCAGAGAATATTTTATATAAATTTGCCAAATCTAACCTTATTACCACCTTTAAAGGTATTTTAAATAAAAAAAATTATTAAAATACCTTTTCTTCCACTTGCACCTCAGAGGACTTGTCAGCTTCTGTGTCGAGAGAACTTTCTTCATTGCAGCTAGAATGAAAGAGGTTAATATTTATTTCATTTAAAAATTTGTACAAAGTAATTTAAAAAGTTCCTCATTTCAGATATTTTTGACACACATATATGCTCATATACATACTCCTTTGATCTGTTGCAAAGCACAGTCAACTCCTTGAAGTTGATTTCGCCATTGTAATACTTCTGTACCAATGTTATGTGGATGTCGTCTTTTACTCCGTCTACTGGTTTGAGAAGTCTTCCGCTGACTTTTTTCTATCTTTTTATCCCGCTTTAATTTCTCAACACATCTAAGAAATTTTCCCCAACCTTACTCGAAAGCTGAGCAAGCCTCAATTCAAATCCAAATCTGTTGTTTATAGTTTTCATCTGGAAATTATTAATACAACTAATACACACTTTAATTTCTTCTAAACAATACTGTATTTGTTGACTTTAAAATTGTGTTAATGATAAATATTTAGAAGTTATAAAGGTATAACCTACACTGATTGATCCCATGCACAGTTCTAGCCTTTTTTTTCATTGTCTTATTACAGCTTTCTCCGTTCGGGTTTCAGTGCCCATCTTTTCTTGAGCAGATTTCATTCCTGCTTTTTCAAACAATGCATACCTAAAAAGGGTTGCCCTGCTGACAAAATAAAATAAAGCTCTGCAAAAAATTGCTTCTGCTTCTTTCGACCTGGCAGTGTAGTGTAGAATATGAATTCACTATCTTGCAATTTTTGTTCAAATTAGGATTCATTCTGATAAATGTAAATATGTGAACGACAGACAAACATCAGACACTGATCAAAAACCTCACGTAGGCCTTAAAATGGCCCTGGTGAGCTAAAACGAAAAGGCCACAGCTCAAGCTCAATGCCTGACTAACTATAAAAAAGATAAAATTTCAATTCCTGTGATTTTATTGATTAAGAATAAAAAGAAGGAATCGAACCATTATGTTTTTTTACAGCTCTTCTTCCATCTTGTGAGCATCTTGATTCCTGATTCCTGTAAAATGCATGAATAATCTGTTCGATGAAAGCTCTAGAAAGCCACAATTACAGGTAAAACATAACTTGACTGATGCATGTCAAAAATTATCAGATAAATTAGTCATTACATTCGTAGTTATAATGTATACCGTACAAAAGAGAGTAATCCGATCCCCGCAAAATCAAGCTAATACAACACAATTTTACCCGACACCCACGCCAAGTGACGCTTTGGTAAAAGAAGGCAGTCTATAAGGAAATTCACACGTTACCTGGATAAAGTTATTGTATGTATCCCAATTAAGAAACGTTTACTAAACATTTAATAAATTATACAGTTTCAATTAATTTTATATAGTTGGTAGAAGGATATGGAGATAACGAACAGTATTCAGTCTTAAAGTCCATAAAACTATACAAAATAAGAGCAGAGCAAACACGGACCCCCGAAACATAAGAGATGGGATCAGGTGCCATGGAGGAGTGAGCATCCCCTGCCGACCGGTCAAACCCGCCGTGTGCTCGTTGTCATGATCAGGAAATAACGGAAAAAATCCGTCGTCAATTCAGTGTATAAATAATGGACTAACAATTGGTATGAACAACTTCAGTCAGCATTTGACTTAAATGATAAATTGTATTTGCTGACAAGGTCATTGTATCAACCATAGAACTTACGAAATGATGGCTTTAAAGGAGACTGCTGAAATTCTTGTTTCATCAACTTGCTTGTGAATAATTTTCCTCGTTTTAGAAATTGCTCATACGTAGAGCACGCTCTTGCGTATCGAATCAACTGAGATATATATACTCCGTTAGCAGGTGATGAAGGTAAGGGAAGTTGACGATAGAAAAATTAAAGTACGTTTATCATATAGCTTGGTTGTTAGATTACCATTAGTGTCTTTTTCAAGTAAAATATCCAAGTACGAAACAATACTAAGACTTACTTTCATACTTCACTTATGTATTCACTGTGACAAGAAATTTCATTTGATTTAAACATATGTGACCTTCGAGTTTGGCCTGTTTTTCAAAGGTTTTACAACATGATTAAAAATGTGTTCAAAATTACTTAGAACACGACACAAAGACATATATCTGTGCACCAAAAAAGTTTAAGAATTTTTAGCTCTTCTGAGCCAAAGGCTCAAAGAGCTAATGCTATGGCCATTTGTGCGGTGTGCGTTAACTTTTTAGCTCACCTGAGCCGAAGGCTCAAGTGAGCTTTTCTGATCAAAATTTGTCCGTTGTCTGTCGTTGTCGTCGTCGTTGTCGTTGTTGTCGTCGTAAACTTTTCACATTTTCATCTTCTTCTCAAGAACCACTGGGCCAATTTCAACCAAACTTAGTACAAAGTATCCTTGGGTGAAGGGGATTCAAGTTTGTTCAAATGAAGGGCCATGCCCTTTTCCAAGGGGAGATAATCATGAATTTGTTAAAAATTAATGGCAATTTTAAAAAATCTTCTTCTCCAGAACCGCTGGGCCAGGAAAGATGAAACTCATGTGAAAGCATCTTCAGGTAGTGTAGATTCAAGTTTCTTCAAATCATGACCCCCGGGGGAAGGGTGGGGCCAAAATGGCCGACCCAAGTTTTACATAGGAATGTATACGAAAAATCTTTCAAAATCTTCTTCTCAAGAACCACTGGGCCAGGAAAGATGAAACTCATATGGAATCATCCTCAGGTAGTGTAGATTCAAGTTTGTTCAAATCATGACCCCCGGGGCAAGGGTAGGGCCAAAATGGCCGACCCAAGTTTTTCATAGGAATATATTGGAAAAATCTTTAAAAATCTTCTCCAGAACCAGTGGTCCAGGAAAGATGAAACTCATGTGGAATCATCCTCAGGTAGTGTAGATTCAAGTTTGTTCAAATCATGACCCCCGGGGCAAGGGCGGGGCCAAAATGGCCGACCCAAGTTTAACATAGGAATATATAGGAAAAATCTTTAAAAATCCTCTTCTCAAGAACCACATGTCCAGGAAAGATGAAACTCATATGGAATCATCCTCATGTACTGTAGATTCAAGTTTGTTCAAATGATGACCCCCTGGGGCAAGGGTGGGGCCAAAATGGCCGACCCAAGTTTTACATAGGAATATATAGGAAAAATCTTTAAAAATCTTGTTCTCCAGAACCACTGGTCCAGGAAAGATGAAACTCATGTGGAATCATCCTCATGTAGTGTAGATTCAAGTTTGTTCAAATCATGACGCCCGGAACAAGGGCGGGGCCAAAATGGCCGACCCAAGTTTACATAAGAATATATAGGAAAAATCTTTAAAAATCTTCTTTTCCAGAACCACATGGCCAGGAAAGATGAAACTCTTGTGGAATCATCCTCAGGTAGTGTAGATTCAAGTTTGTTCAAATGATGACCCCCTGGGGCAAGGGTGGGGCCAAAATGGCTGACCCAAGTTTTACATAGGAATATATAGGAAAAAATTTTAAAAATCTTTTTCACCAGAACCACTGGTCCAGGAAAGATTAAACTTATGTGGAATCATCCTCAGGTAGTGTAAATTCAAGTTTGTTCAAATCATGACCCCCGGGGCAAGGGTAGGGCCAAAATGGTTTACCAAAGTTTTACATAGGAATATATGAGAAAAATCTTTAAAAATCTTCTTCTCAAGAACCACTAGGCCAGGAAAGATGAAACTCATGTGGAATCATCCTCAGGTAATGTAGATTCAAGTTTGTTCAAATGATGACCCCCGGGGCAAGGGTGGGGCCTAAATGGCCGACCCAAGTTTTTAAAAATCTTCTCCAGAACCACTGGTCCAGGAAAGATGAAACTCTTGTGGAATCATTCTCAGGTAGTGTAGATTCAAGTTTGTTCAAATGATGACCCCCAGGGCAAGGGTGGGGCCAAAATGGCTGACCCAAGTTTTACATAGGAATATAAAGGGAAATATCTTTAAAAATCCTTCTCCAGAACCACTGGGCCAGGAAAGATGAAACTCATGTGGAATCATCCTCAGATAGTGTAGATTCAAATTTGTTCAAATCATGACGCCCGGGGCTAGGGTGAGGCCAAAATGGCCGACCCAAGTTTTAGATAGGGATATATAGGGAAACCTTTTAAAATCTTCTTTTCAAGTACTTCAAAGCTATGATTAGTGATATTTATATGGAATCATCCTCAGGTAGTGTAGATTCTAGTTTGTTCAAATGATGAACGCCTGGAGGGGGGGGGGATAAATTCAAGCCCGATGTGCTCAGGTGAGCGCTGTGGCCCCTGGGCCTCTTGTTAGAATATGGGCCATAACCCAAGAACCCCTTGGCCAATCATTGTCAAATTTGTTACAGGGTATCCTTGGCCCAAGGGCTACCATTTATACTAAAACTAGGGGTGGGACCCTAAAACAAGGGGAGATAATCAGGAAAATGAAACCAAAAGTACTGGTTGCTAAAAAATCTTCTACAGAACAACCAGGCAGATTTTCACCAAACTTACATACAAGAATAAGGATATGTTGAAGATTAAAAATTGTTCAAGGCATGACCCTGGGGCAAAGGGCGTGGTCTCAAGGTCACTTGAAATTGACCTAAATTTAGAATTTATGAAAACGTTTATATTTTGCTTACTATAAGGACTAGGTTCATCAAATCTTGTAAGTTGATGCATCTTAGGACTTCACATCACGTTAACTCAAAAGTAGGTCACGGTGACCTACTTTTTAAATTTTGCGGGCATTTGTTTTCAAATTGATTTGAAGGGATATTTTGGACACTTTAAGGCCTATGATCATAAAACTCTGTCAGCTGGTGCATCTTGGGTCCAAAAACAACATCAACTTAAAAGTAGGTCATCGTGACCTACTTTTTGAATTTTATGGCTAATCTTTTCTAAAACATTTAATCCCATTATTTCAGACACCGAGAGGTTTAGAATCACCAAATTTTGTAAGTTGATGCATCTTGGGGCCTTAAGACATTTATTAAAAAGTAGGTCACTGTGACCTATTTTTTGAACTTTGCAGGCATTTGTTTTCAAATTGTTTAAAAGGCATATTTTGAATACTTTAATACCTATGATCATCAAATTTTGTCAGTTGATGCATCTTTGGTCTTCAGAAAATGTCGACCAAAAAGTAGGTCACTGTGACCTACTTTTGACATTTTATGGCTAAATTTAAGTATCTCGGGTACTTATTGGCTAAGATTCATCAAACCTTTTCAGTAGATGCATCTTAGGTTTTCGGAGCATGTCGACCAAAAAGTAGGTCACGGTGACCTACTTTTGAATATCTCAGGTACTGATTGGCTTAGAATCATCAAACTTTGTCAGTAGATGCATCTTGGTTTTTCGGAGAATGTCGACCAAAAAGTAGGTCACGGTGACCTACTTTTGATATTTTATGGCTATATTTAGGTATCTCGGGTACTTATTCGTTTAGAATCATCAAATTTTGTAATTTGAAGCATCTTGGGTTTTTGGAGAATGATCATCGAAAAATAGGTCACGGTGACCTACTTGTGACATTTATGGCTATATTTAAGTATTCTAGGGTACTTGTTGGCTTAGAATTGTCAGACTTTGTCAGTTGATGCACCTTGGGTTTTCGGAGAATGTTGACCAATAAGTAGGTCACTGTGACCCACTTTTGAATATCTCAAGTACTTATTGGCTTAGAATCTTTAATCTTTGTCAATTAATGCATCTTGTGTCCTAAGAAAATTTCAATCAAAAAGGAGGTCACCATGAGCTACGTATAGTATTTTATAGTTACATTTAAATATCTTCAGCCCTAACTGGCTAAGAATCATCAAACTTTGTTAGTTGATGCATCTTGGGTCTTAGGATAGATTGTATAATTTATCAGAAGAGCGATTCAAGGCCCTTGGGCCTCTTGTTTACTTACATCATTGTTTTCAAAATTGGTTTTAGCTCCTGAGCCGAGGACTCAAATGAGCTTTTCTTAACATACTGTAATATTTATAAATTGTTAAAAGTGACTTATAGGTCCGATGGGCCGGGTGTTGAACATATATTGTGTTTAATTGTATAACGAATGTTAAAAAATAACTGTATATACACATGTCACTATAATGAAATATTTACTTCCTTACTTACTTACGTACTTACTTACATATTCTGATCATTGTCTGTCGTTGTTGTTGACGTCGTAAACTTTTCACATTTTCATCTTCTTCTCAATTTAAGAACCACTGGACCAATTTCAACCAAAACTTGCCACAGAGTATCTAGTAAGTAAATATTCTTCACAACCATTGGGTCAGGAAAGATGAAACTCATGTGGAATCATCCTGATGTAATGTAGAGGTATCATGACCCCCGGGGGTAGGGTGGAGCCACAATGGCTGATCAAAGTTTTACATAGGAATATATAAGAAACATCTTTAAATAATTTCATCTTCAGAACCATTGGGCCAGAAAAGATGAAACTCACGTGGAATCATCCTCAGGTAGTGTAGATTCAAGTTTATTCAAATAATGATCCCCGCAGAGAAGGTCGGGCAAAAATGGGCAATCAAAGATTTAAATTACCGGTATGTCACAAAATCCTGAGTTGAAATATAAGGGTAGCAAACTATATGTACAAGCTAATCGTTTCAATAACACAATTTTTAAGATAAACCTGTGTAAAATTTTTATATACTATACAATATTGAGAAACTTTGCATAATGAACAAGCAACATGTCCCCAAATATTAATTACAAAAAAAAAATACATGCACCATCAAACTGCCTTATACGGGCATTGTGATCTAACTAAAAGTTACATTTACCACAAAAGTAATGCTGCCTCAGACAGTCATTTAAGGACGAATTCTACAACGTCATAATGGCTGCTTTTCCGGTGAAACTCGAAGTTCTTCCGATGAAAACGAGAATTTTCCGTGTGGCGAATCAATTAGGAACCCAAAATTGGAACTCTTTTGTAAGAAAGATAATTTAATAGATGGGTCTGTTAAACGCTTTCTGTGACGGTAATATGCATTGAGAATTAAGTGCTGAAATAACAAGTTTGTAAATAACCGGTTAGAAACCGACAAAATCGGACACAATGAATTGCTGATCAGTGTAAAGGAGAGAAAATGAATCCTTTGTCTTTGGTTGAAGTCATTGAACACGACCATTTCTATACGCTTGACGATAATGAAGGTAGGATATTTTTTTTCACGTTTTCAATATCTTGCTTGTCCACAATATTTCATCTCCGTGATCACGACGCAAGCTTTCTGTAACCATTGTTAAATTATTTCAATATCTTGTTGTTCAGACAAACTTGTCAATTAAACTTGACTTTTTTCATAGAACGGACAAGAAATGGGAATGGACAGTTTAAAGGAGAAACGAGAAAACCGTCCCCACATGAAGATGTAGGACACGACCATTCGTATTCAAATTTACCGACATCATCATCTATTTCAGGTATTGTAAAGTTTAATAAAAGGAGCTATTAAATCCATCTGAATATCACACTGTGACATTCACATATATATTGCCTGTGGGGATTATGTAATGAAATTAATATTTAAATTTTAAGATGATTGTGAGATGTGCATAGATGAGAACATAGATGAAAACGCAGATGAAAACATAGATGAGAATGATTCCGAGTCAGATAAGCGTGACGATGAAGACCCATGTATATACAGTACACACCATTCGGTACAAGGGCGACATATTGTTGAACTTGATGTTTTGGCAGAAGGACTGGAGAAAGGGTGTGTACATTTATGATTGAATTTACTTTTCTTTTTCTTCTTCCATTAATGTGCCTGGCACCAAAGTTGGGCATTACCGCACATGTTTAAAAGATTAAAATCATGCCGAGGAAGGCCTCGTAAAAATCTTGATAAAATCTTCAATTATAAAATGGGTAGGATCTGGCGCTCTCCTAACATATTGTTTTATAATCTTATAAAAGTAATACATGTTAAGCAAATATAAAAAATCAACACATAATAATTATATTATTATTATTATTAAAGGTGTTCAAGCTGTGGACAACCATTACAATTGACATCATACATTGGAGAAAGTAGATATGGCCTAGGTAGGGATATTTTTTTCATTGAATTTTAATATCATATCTGCATGTTATTTATAGTATGTAACTGTTGACTTATACTGGGTTTTTTTTGTGTGTGTGCACACAATTGCTCTGATTAAGTATTTTGTAATTATTTTTCTTTATACTTGAATTTCAGGTAGTCTTCTTCACTTAAGATGTAGTTGTAAGAAAATTAACTATGTACCCACAGGAAAACGACATTCAAAAAACATTTGGGATGTAAACTCAAAATTAGGTGCAGGTCAGTTGATAAATATTTAATTTCTTTTTTTTATTTGCAATTAGAGTGATTGAAGCTTCTTTTTGAAACACAACATTTCACTACAATCTGATTAATAATGCATGTATATATATAGTGCATTTGTATAATATTTAAATATATTAATAAACTTCAGCAATGATATTCTGTGGCATTGGTGAAAGTGAAGTCAATAATTTATTGGCTGCATTGAACCTCCCCAACATATCCCCAACCACCCTAAAGAGGAGGGAACGAGAGGCAGGGTCTGCATTTGAAGCAGCTGCTACTGAGACGTGTAGTGATGCAATTGCAGCTGAAAGTAGAAGGTAAGGAAAATTTATATCAATGTTGTTTTGGTACAAAAGTAAGAATATATATTTAATAGCATCATTTATGTTTATAACTTGGAATTTATACTTTGTAATGCATTAAATTAAAATATAGATACATGCTTCATTTGAGAGAAAGTTATGTTTGTTCATTTGCAGTTGTCAAAGTGAAGATGACCAGGCCGTATCCTTTGATGCTGGCTGGCAAACCAGAGGAAGTGGAAGGAACTATGCTAGTTTATCTGGTGTGTATTGAAAATAATTTTTATGTAGCAACTTTTACCACAACATTGATATCATGCATGTTTAACTGAATAACTGTATTTAAATGTAGTTATACATAGTGTTCTTTGATTTCAGGTCATGGAAGTATGATTGGAGTGAATACCGGAAAAGTCTTAAGTTATGCCGTACGCTGTAAAAAGTGTCGCTTTTGTGATAGGGCGGTGAATAAAGAGAATCCAAAAGAGCATGATTGTAGAAAGAATTGGGAGAAATCCTCCAAAGCAATGGAGTCTGACATGGCAGTAGAAATGCTGCATGAATTAAAATCAAAGGGATTCCATGTTAAAAAACTTATCATGGATAATGATACTACTACGATTTCAAGGTTATAATTTTATGCTATAAAAATTGTACATTTCATACTGAAATTAGAATTACTGTAATTATGGTTCATTACTTGCTAACTAATTGTAATAATTTTGCTATGTATTTGTAGGGCTCGAGTATCTTTTGATGAGTCTTTAGGAAAATTCTCAGATTTTAACCATACCAAGAAAAATGTAACAAACAAGCTATATTCACTTAGAAAGGAAAAAAGATATAATAACCTTGGACCAAAAGCAATAAACCATCTGACTAAGTGCTTTGCATATGCTGTCAAGGGGAGTGAAGATGCAGCTAGCATGAAGAAAAACTTGGAGGCCATTCCTTGCCATGTTTTTGGTGATCATTTAAGATGTTCTGAGTGGTGTGGGTAAGTATTCTACGTTAAATTTCTAAACAATGACGCAATAATAATAAGAATAATAATTATTTAAATTAAGTGAATTATTTCAGTGTAGTGATTTTCATCTTGCAGATATTTGAAGAATCCATCCTCATATAAACCAACAAGTTTGCCATATGGTAATATATGAGAGGAGAAGATCTACTATCTGATTTAAAGACCATATTTGAAGAATATGCTGCAAATTCTGAAAAGCTTGTTAAAGTGGGTAGCACTCAGACCAATGAAAGTTTTAAACCATACTGTAGCCTCAAAGAACCCTAAGTCCAGCTTTTACAGTGCTTCTGAGTCTACATCATTCAGAGTGGCAGCGGCGGTGCTCAAAAAAACATAGGTCTTCAAACACTAACAAAGGTTTTTATTTTTTAAATTAAAAATTTACATGTCCAACTGATTTTGAGGTCTAAATTATATGATTATCTTACATGTACATGAAAATATCAAAAACATTTTTATTATGTATTATCTAATTTCATAAACAATTTTAGGTGTATGAAAACTTGCTCCTTTCTCCCGGAAAGCACACCAATTCTTACATCAGTAAGGCTTCCAGGAAAAGAGATTACCAGAAGATTGTGAAAAGCAGCGTGGAGTGTAAGAAACGTAGAAGGGAACTCAAATCTGCAGCAAATAAACAGGTACAATGTATTTGAATTTAATTGTACATGTACATATTTTGTGAATTTAAACTACCCTAAAAATTTATTATTTTGAAAGTTTTGTACAATTCTGTACAATTATGTATATGTTTACTATTCAACAGGTATCAACTTCTGAAGTTAAGGAGGGGACAACATACCAGTCAGCAATAGATCTAGCTAGCAATTTAGAACCTGATCATCTGCAGGAAATACCAGACAGGACATTGCCACCTGCTTCCTCTTCAATATCAAATGATGAGAACACCTTCTTATTTTTTGATCTAGAAACTACAGGTTTAGGTAAGAATTTAATAAAAACAGAGCCAACACACTATTATTCTGCAATGTGTTCTCATTACATTAATTGTATCACTTTCAATTCATAATATTTTTATATAATTTATTCCATTTCATTACAATAAATGTTAATATCATGTTTATGTAAGGTACCTCATCAGAGATTGTGCAGCTAGCCTGTGTTTCTGGTGATGACATCTTTAACAGATATGTCCTACGTAGCTGTGCCATCACAACATCTGCAACAGCAGTCACATGTTGTAGGAGAACTTTTTTGCCACAAAGAAAAGGTAGAGAGTGTAGGAATTGACACTTGTCTTAAAGATTTTAAAAAGTGGTTGAGCAAATTTCACAGACCTGTCCTTGTGTGTCACAATGGTAAGGTATTTGATTCTGTGATATTGATGAAAACATTATCAAATCACCCAGCATGTGGTACATTACATGTACCCATTGAAGGATTTGTAGATACTCTACATGTATTTAGAGAAGTTCTACCAAAGAGGGACACATACAGACTAGAAAAACTGGTGTTAGATACGATGTCTGTGGCATACAATGCCCATTCAGCTGTTGGAGATGTAAAGATTTTACAATCATTGGTGAAACATCACGAGTTATCATGTGAAATGTTGTTGAAACATAGCTTCAGTGTTGACTTTATTTTATCATCAATTGAATACAAATCAAAGACCACTGAATGTTTGAACTCTTTGCAGCCTTTAGTTACATGTCTCTCTAATTATATGATTAAAAAGATTGCACAGTCTTGTTTGGCATATTGTCATCTGAAACTTGCTTTTGACAGGGGAGGAGCAGAGGGCCTTGAAAATATTCTTTCAGAGAAGCAGTCAGATGGAAATATTAGAGTTACAAAAAATAAATCAATTCTTTCCATAGTTATCACCCATTTCAGTACATAAAGTATCTCAATGCCAAGTATGATTCTTATAATTGATCTGCAATTCACCATATAATTGAACTTTGATTTCGACATGAAAGTAATCATAATTTTGTGTCCTTTTTTTCTTGCATAATATTAGGAATGGCAAAATCTGTAAGTATGGGTACTTTATTAGTTATAGATACAAAAGTCATAAAAGTCTTGTGTGATTTTAAATACCAGTGAAGTATGTAAGTATACATGTACTTGTTATTTTATCATTTTATTTTTCATTAACTTTATTGATGCTATCTGCATTTTTGAGTGTGTATTTCCTATGCTTTTCCATATCATTTGAGTGCAATATTTGTTGTGTTTTTCTTCTTTTTTTTATGTTTTCTTTCATTTTCATTGTTATATTTTTATTTTGTTGCTGTGTATACATGTTTGTCTATAACCTGTTGTCTGTGTGTCTTCCTTTTCCTTGCTACTGCTGTTGTGTGTTTAACGTGATGTTCACTGTGCATTTTTTTCTTGTCCTATCTTTCTGCTTCATCATGCATTCAAATATATATATCGGGTAGTTGCTTTTTGCACTAACACCTGTAAGCATATTTTCTTATCCATATGTAACACTGCATACTATTTTATCTATATATATACTGTAAATACTACTAATTCCATTTCCTTGAGCAAAAAAAATATTTTAAGTTCATAAAATATTAAATATATGTAAAATTTTCATATAAAAGTACCAGTTTATTTGGGCCCTACCATATTAAGAAAGATAACTCTTCAAACCAGATCTTCTGAACCAGCATTTTTGAGAATATTTTTTGTAGATTTCTTAATCAAATTTCATTTCAATTTTTCATTTGCATATCATCAATAATCATGTGTATTTTCTATTTATAGATTTTGGTACAGTTTTAACCACCGGTTTTCAGGAAATTGAACATGAATGTTAAAAAACACTTTTTTTTCAGAAATAATAAAAAATGTATGATGAAAAAAAAATTTTTTTTGTTGTATTTTAATTCTTACATAGTCAGCGGGAATGTTTTAAGTGAATTGAAAATGAAATTAAAGATAATAAATTAAAAATTAAATAAATTCAAATTAATTTTTAAAAAATCAAAAATTCGTAAAAAATAAAGGATAAATATCTGCATTCTGGGAATGTTGTTAATGATTCTATACATGAAAGAGGCATGTATATTACAAATATCACTAGGTGTGTTATTCTACCTTAACAACTGCCATGTTATCTGAATAAAAAAGGATAGAGCTGTTGGCTAAACTCTCCCCCCAGGTTTCAACCGCTACGACAATAGGAAATAATTCCTTAAATGTAATAACCCCCCCCCCCCCCCCCAGGTTTTAACCACTACGACGATAGGAAATAATTCCTTAAATGTAATATCATATTCCTGCAAATGTATCTCTTTCCAGCCCCATAAAATCATTTCTTGCCTAAAACTGCCCCATATCCTGAACTTCCAGCTGCATCAGTGTACATGTTAAGTTTATCCGAGTTTTACCATACCTCATCTGTGAATATAGATCTTCCATTAAAATTGATTATGAATTCACTCCATGCTTCTAAATCTAGCCTAGCCTGCTTATTGAGACGAATTCTGAAATGGGGTTTACTTACTCCTTTTGTTAGATTTATAAGACGTCGCAGGAAAGCTCTTCCTGGCACGACTACACAACATACAAAATTTAATAAACCAATGAAAGATTGAAGCTTCCGCAGTGTGATCTTTTTGCATTTTTTGGCTGAATCAAGTGCAAGTTTAATGTTTTTGTATTTTTTCTTGTGGAAGTCTAGCCTCCATTTTTATAGTATCTAATTCTATCCCTAAGAATACCATAGTTGTTGAAGGTCCCTCTGTTTTTTCGGACTTGATTGGGATTCCAAGAACATCACACATAGATAAGAATTGTTTTAATGATGAATGACAAATGGCAGAATTAGGAGGACCTATAAAAAAGAAAATCATCCAATATGTGCAACATATTGGGAACCCCAAATCTGCTGTTCTAAATGTCATAATAAAAAGACCCCTTAAACTGAATTCCTAATAGCTCATGATTGTTTGGATGAACTGGTAAAATTCGAAATGCTGATGCGATGTCTGTTTTCGCCAGCAAACAATTTTTACCAATTTTTTTGACAAGTTTAATTGCATCAGCAATTGTTGTATAAGATACTGAGCATAGATCATCAGGGATAAAATCATTCACAGAACCCCCTTCAGGATAAGATAAGTGGTGAATAAGGCGAAATTCATTTCTTTCTTTCTTTGGGACAAGGCCAAGATGGGAACATTGAAGATTATCAAATGGGGGTACCTCAAATGGACCTTCAACCCTACCAGAGAAAGAGAAATTTCTTTCTGCAGTTTTAGTGCTACAATATCTTCATGTTCTTTTACCGAAAGTAAATTAGATGAACGCCTTGACTGTCTCGGCCCATTATATTGAAGATGAAAACCTTCCCCAAAACCTTACATAAAAATGTTTTTAAATCCTCATCGTATCCATTAAGAAAGTGTTCTAGGGTTTATACTCTTACGGGAGTGACAATTAATCTATTTGCTTGTACTAGTGGGTTCTTTTTTGTCTGGTTTGGAACCCTGGGACAGTGGTTTGTGATTGATCTCCCCATGTGCAGAAAAGCACTGAGAGTGGCTTTCTGCTCTGAGGGCAAAGATGCTTGTATTGACAGTTCTGGGATGCGCAACGTCCCGTTTTGTGGAAAGCATAACAATATCCCTGGGGTATTCTCTTGCCTTTATAGGCCCCCCTTTGTTTTGGAATTGGTATCGGCCACGAAAATTATGTGTCTGATTGCCATAATTAGATTGTTGTGGCCATAACCCAGTACTCATAGTGCAGTTACCCCCATGGAATTGACATTGATTCTATGTCTTTGCAGACTTGCCTATCATATGATACCCATGCCAAACCTGTGCGTCTGCTAGCTAGCTCGCGCACTATTTCACCATGTTTGATGACCGCTGGTACCAAGTTGGAGAATTTATCAGAGTAAATGGCCAAAAATTTTTAAAATGCTGTGGTCCACTGATCAATAGATTTAATGGCTGTTTTTGATTTTGAGGTCACAAACTTAAATTCTGGTTTTCCCATGCTTTGCAAGTGTACTGACTTATCCCTACTTAAATCATCTTATGGTATTAATTTTGCAAAGTCAATGTACTTTTTTTGCCATATTTTGTTTTTGAGTTTACTATCGACTTGAGAAGAAATTTAGTTGATAAGAGCTGTTGCTCATCATCTGAATCACTCTCCTCACTAGATGAGCTGTCCTCTGAGTCATTATCCGACTTATATCGATCTGAACTAGAGTCTAACATGCTACCTGAAGAGGACCGTCTTCTACGTTTCCTTCCTCTCGAGCTTCTTTGGCGTTCACGTCCTCTTTCCTCCCCAGATTGACCACCAGCCGACTGTTCGCGGATTGCCTTTAGGACTTGCTCCGTTACAGCTGCTACTAGCTGCGGCTGTAAGGTATCTGAAGCGTCCTGCTGAGCCGCCTGTTCAGCTTCTAAAGCGTCCTGCTGAGCTGCCTGATCGGCTGAACCTGCCGCGACTTGTACTTGTCTTCTTAGCCTTCTGGCCCTGGCTGGTCGCCTCGCTCCAGCTGGTTCATTCATCTACAATATTTCTTAAGAAGATATGAACCTAATCACTAAAAATATTTTAGAGCTCTTAACCTGACCATTGAAAGCAACAATTTAAACTTTGATTCTTCAGTTAAAAAATACACTCTTTAAAATTTAAATAATTGGATAAACTTGAATAAAATTCATATATCCCAATCGATGCTTGTAGTACAATTCTAGCCGACCTGACTGCTTCGTTCTATGCAATTATGCTAACTAGCAGTTTCAGAACATATTACAGTGGAGTGTATTATAACTGCATCCATTATTATTTAATTTCTATTTATATATTACATTATGCTTTATAACTGTGAAGTAATTATATTTACAGATTTCCAAATATATATGCATTATGCATAAAGTCCATAGATAAGGAATCTTTAGAAACCTCAACAATATAAGAATGTATGTATCTTATTCATTTTGTGCAATACATTCAGAAAGTAGACCTCAACCATATTTGGTGAAAATTCTAACAAAACAAATACCGGTAACCCCAACCATATAGGGGTGCATCAACTTACCAACCATAACCCCCATATAGGGGTGTAAAATATGTAAATTCAGCCCCGACTATATAGGGGTGCAAAATCCTGCTTAAATAATACTTCAAGCATATAGGGGTACAGGATATTGCTTAGGTAAATTCAATCATATATAGATGCAAAATCCTGCTAAGATCAAACCCCGACCATATAGGGGAGCAGGATATTGCTTAATAAACCCCGACCATATAGGGGTACAGGATCCTGCTTGAATACAATCCCGACCATATAGGGGTGCAGGATATTGCATGAATAAACCCCGACCATATAGGGGTGCAAAAAACCTGCTGTATTCTAAGTAACCCCAACCATATAGGGGTGCAAGATCCTGCTAAAAGTTAACCCTGACCATATAGGGGTGTAAAATCCTGGAAATTAAATCATGCTTAGTTTATGTAAGTTGCTTATCAATAATACACCATATTGGCAAATTCGAATAAAACAACCCCAATCCACAAGGGTTGCCATATATTAAGATTGAAATGAGTTTATTTTTATATAGCATAATAATATTCTTAAGACTGCATCAATCACCGATGAGCAATTAAATCAAATGAACGTAGTAGAATGTATTATAATTAGACTAAATATAAATGTTGTACAGATAAATACCAACCATTATTGATAGACTTTATCATTGAAACAATTACAACCCTCACATTATTATAATATTTCTTATTTCCTTGATAATTCAAATGGACCCCATCAGCCAAAAATACTGCCCTTTGATTATTAGGACGCCAAAAACCAGACAGGCGAAAGAATGCTGCTGAGTCTACATTCTTCAAGTAATTGGACACTCGTCTATTTAGTTCATCCACCCTCGTGTTAAACCATGCTGTGTCCACGTGAAACCGGATACGCCTTGTCGGGGGAATTCTATGCAATGTCTGTAGCACCAACGATAAGATCCTTATATAATATAGCGAATAATGAAATAAAGGTGGATATTAAACTTCAATGAATGGTCACAATGGCCATGGTGGTGGATGAAAACATCTTCATGTCAGTGTGCAGACTTGAAACAATGATTATGTGGCAAGATCAAATTATAATTACTGGTACAGGTTGCATGTGGCACTACAATATCCGGAAAAATCTTAACAATATGTAATTTATTGATAGATGGTATAAATTATTTTATGTTGTACATAAATACAATTATGCTTTGGGGTACCCATCTCTTATCCGCTACTCTTCTTATACTACTGAGTTAAATTAAATGAAACTTTCACAGAATCATTATTACATATTGCCATTGTACACCTCCTATTTTACTTTTTTATTCGAGACGTATTTTAGGTTTCCCATAGCAAAACATGGACATTGCCATTATATTCTTACCTATGACATCACAAATACGAGGGGTTATCAAAAAGTTCGTGGACTAGCGTCATAAAATTAAAACCGCTTTAAGCACATCAATGAATTTTAAAATATCTAGTAAGCATCATCTTTTCTATCTAAAGAATAAACCATAAATCATAAATTTTATTTTTTAATAAATTAGTGATGTTTTTATAAGCAATGGTTTGTCCAGGCGGCGCAACCTCGAAGACGACGTTTTTGCGACCTATGTGTAACTGAGAAAAACTCTTTTGATATGGTCATATAACATCCAAAAATCTCGTTAAAACAGGT
This sequence comes from Saccostrea glomerata, assembly GCA_003671525.1. Lineage (NCBI taxonomy): Eukaryota > Metazoa > Mollusca > Bivalvia > Ostreida > Ostreidae > Saccostrea > Saccostrea glomerata. The sequence goes on along the minus strand of PRKT01001274.1, from coordinate 79,055 downwards.
ATGTGTCTGGACACAATTGTTCCATAAAATACGAAATTTTCACTTCATTCTAGAAGTTCTATGAAATTTTATCGCAAATTTTACACGGAATGTCCAAACAAATGAGGCCTTGAAAATGACGTCAAAAGGGGGAAGTGTTTCCGTTTCCAACATTCTATAAAGTTTTGCCCCTGAAAAAAACTGGTATAGACCTAAATTATGTTGAAACTGGCTACAGAGAAATAAAATGCATTTAGAGTACTTGTCTTTTAATGTCAAAATAGATTCAGGGAGAAAAGGGATACACGATTAATGTCGATGTGCAGTCAAGGTGTGAAAAATCAATTACGTCAAAAAATGACGTTGATCATGCGTTGTAGATATTTAACTCCCAAAAGCAAAATATGCCGGCACAATCAAGCGCGGATCTCTCCCAATGTATTAATCCATTTCACTGAAAGAAATTACTAGTAAAAGTAACTAAGTAAGCTAGTAAATTTTTCTGTTCAAATTATCACTAGTCAGTTAAGTAAATTTTACTAACTAGGTAGTACTAGCACTATTGAAAAGTAAATTCAACTTGTTTCATAAGTATTTTTTACTAGTGAAAACTAGTAACATATACTAGAAAACTAGTAACATATACTAGTTAATATTACTCATTTTACAAGCTATTTTCCATTACATTATAAGTTGGTTTTTGCATATTAAAACATATTAAATTTCATTTTCAGATTGGACATCTAAATTTTTCACTGTTAAAAAACAAATAATAGATAAGTTCAATTTTAAATTTATTTGATACTGAAAATGTTATTAACTATTAAAAAACAATGCTAATTCATTTACATGTTCATTCTTTTACATGTCTCATTTCAACAATACTGTATACACAATACACATGAATTATCATAAAATGCATTATTTTAGTTTCCATTCAGTGTGTTCAAATGAACAAGACTGTTAAAAAATGTCTAAGGGGTGAAATGCACAGAACATTACAATCATCCTCTATCTACAATTATCAAAAGTACTACTTACAGTCTCGTTGTTCTGAGGATCGTAGAAGAGATGTTGAACTCTCTATTTCTTTTAGAAAATCTGCCTTTTTCTTTGACTTGAGGAGAGTTAGAATTGGTTTCTTGTATTTCATTAATCCTTGTGAAAGGACATCCTCTAATCCATGACATGACAAATTTAGTTTGAGTCTGTCAAACTCCTTCAATATCTAAATGAATTAGAATTGATTATATATATGGTATATACAGTCCTATTTATGCTGAACTCGATGAGACAAAGGTAAAACTGAGAGATATCTGTAATCTGAGGAATAGAAATATTGAAAGTATTTAAGATTAAAAGGCTAGGCTTCCTTCATTAATTTTAACACATCCATCGAATTTAAGATACCCATGTTCATGATATGAAAACTCAAATTAAATTACTTTGTGACATGTGTAAGTTCATGTACAAGTAAAAACAAATGTTTTTAATGTCACTTAATTTTTTTTCAATTGAAATGCTAGTGTACATCTCGATCACTTACTTCGTAGCGAAGATGAAGCCAAGGGAATATTCCAAGAAGATTCTTCATCTCAATCTTTTCTGTCACAATCATTTTCCTCCTGTGAGCAAAGGTGAAGTCCATTTTGTGGTCAACCATAGAAACGTTGACATCTGCAGATGTCTTCCTGAATTCCCTCTTCAAAGACTCTATGTGAATATTCACAGAAGCATCATCTTCACTCTGAGGAGGGTTTGGCAAGTAATTTTCCATTCCCCAAGTGAAGTTACGAGCTTCCGGTTCTGTGTCTTGGTTTGTTTCTTTGGATGTTCTTTTTCTTTTCCTGCTGACAACATCTGGGTGATTGTAGTCAAAAGATTTTCTCGCATTTCCAAACTTGAAAATAATTTTGTCTTTCCAGTAGGCCTAGGGAATTTGATGGATATATTAGTATACATTATAATGAATCAAAATTATGAGTACAGTGAAAAGTAAATTATCTAAAGATTTTTATGCTTATGTGCAAACATACTCGTGCTGATGTCGCTGGCAGTCCTCCACATGTAAGTAAATAAGGATATTCACTAACAATTCCATCAACAATGTCCTCATACATGTCTGATGTTGGGTACCTACAATAATATAAAAACATCTAAAACTATTCAAATATGTTTTACTAATACACTAATTTAATTTCACTTTGTAAAACTGTTTACTTACATTCCACCTCTGTACTTTGTGACATCATGATATATATAGCCTCCAGAAAGAGACGGTGATCTCCTGTGCTTAACTGTTCTTTGTTTTCAAGTTTTAACACAATTCCCCTTGGGGTGTTATCCTTTGGCAGTCTGTATTTCCTAAGCCAATCTTTTGAGCTGCAAAAGATAAATAGGTGATTTACATTAAATATCTATGGATCATTGAAGTCTATGCAATAATTTTCTAGAATATTTAGTAAATAAATTTATCTACCTATTTGGATTTTCTGTATGTGAACTTGATCTTCCTGCATGTGCTGCTGGCGTTGAAGGTCCACTGGCTGACGTTGAAGGTTGACTTGCTGGCGTTGAAGGTCTACTTGCTGGCGTTGAAGGTCTACTTGCTGGCGTTGAAGGTCTACTTGCTGGCGTTGAAGGTCGACTTGCTGGCGTTGAAGGTCGACTTGCTGGCGTTGTGGGTCTACTGACTGGTGTTAAATTTCCATTTAATGGGGAGGATGGAGAGGATGGTCTGCTTGTATGTGCTGCTTGCCCTGCCTCTGCTGGTGCTTGTCTGTGTGCTGGTGTTTCTGAGGTTTTCTTCGGTTTGGTTATAACTGACATAGCCTCTTCGTCAATGTTGACAGAATGAATTTTGATTTTAATAACTTTTCCATCAGGAATTTCTGAATCCGATTCAAAATCAACGTCATTGTCATAGTATTTGATGTTTGTTTTGTGTAGATTAGAGATATCAAATTTTAGTTTCAGAGCTTCTTGTATACTTTTTACTGATAAATCCTCCATGGCAATTTTCTTATTTTGGTTCCCATATATAGCAAGTATATACTTCCGTTCCATTTTGAATTCCTAAGAAAACAAAAGGAAATTAAGGAATGGAAAATAAACAAACAATAATTTCTAGCACAAAACTTTGAATTTGGGAACAACTAATTTGTCAATGGGATGATTAGGATGGGGGTAAATCCCTAATACATTTTGATCTTTAAGGTCATATATTTTAACTAAATTGTATTCATTTGTCTCGGTGACTCTAAATGCATCATAATGCCTCTCAAAGCCCCGTGTTCTCAGTTTTCTACAAATAAGATATGGTTGACCATTCACCACACAACAATTATCAATCAAACAGAACTCCATGTCAAAATTGTTTACAGATGCAACTATGCAAGTACCTATCCAGTATAAAATTCCAAAGAACTTCACTGATTTGCACAGAAATATACTTTCTTCTTGAATAATATCAACCAGTAACTGCTGTATTTCATTATCAAGAAGACAAATTGGTACATTTGACCCACAAGTAGACACCAAATTACCATGGGACAGATAGTTCCCCCCTGTATTGAATGTACTTTGATAAAATTGATGTCTCTCAGCTAGTGACTTAAACAAATTTTTCTTGTTTTTAGTTCGGAAAACAAGTTCTTTAAAATAATTATGTTTTCCCTCAAACCGCAATGTTTGCAAATGAACCAGGGGACCAAACATCATGAACAGATGCGGATAATGAAGAGTATAATGAAACTTGGGTTTGACAGTTTCATCTGGGAAGCAGTTTCTGTAAGAGTCATGAAACTATTCAATGACATCAGACATCAACAAAACATGTTCTCTGGCAAGAGCTGGTGCACAAACATAAAAAAGCACATCTCGTAAGCAAAGTAGACATTCCCATATTCTGTTATTGACGGGGACTTTACTTCCGACTAACAAGGGCAGAACCCTAACAAAACACCACATCTGTGCAGCTGACTGCTTTATGTTCAGTTTTCGAAGTATGTTGGTAACCTTTGATGGTTTGTTGCTTTTATCTACTTCAGAAAATTTGAATTTTAAAATTCTGTCATTCAAATATTCAAGATCAAAAAACCCCTCTGAAACGCACACTTTTTTGACATTAGTCATTACTTCGCAAACCACTCCCTCAAAAAGATCATGTGCAATATCTGATGGCATGCCATTTATAGAGTGAAAATTTTGAAGTTCATTCAAACAACAAGTTCCCTTTAATCCATAGACTGGTGCTAGACTAGAATCATTCTCTACAAGTCTCACTTGTTCAGTATGCATTTGAATTGTTCTCATATTAAGATTTTGACAATCAAATTTTCTTTGCATGTCTGCTTTAGTGATGAAACAAAATCGACAGTTCCTTAAGGTTGTAAAAGATTCCATAAAACCTCCTAAACTATGTGCTCCTAAATTGTCAGCAATCACAACACTTGCTGTGCCAAAAAATGTGTGGTCCCCATCTGATTTTGAAACATTTATACCCTCTGTTTCTAATGTTTTCAAATCATTTATCAAGGGTTCCAAGATTTTTTTGTAACCATTGTTCTTAATAGTATGTGACATGCAAAGAGCCACAAGTTGTATGCAATACAATTGGGATCTGAACGTAGGTGGAAGATTGCCCAGTGACATATAAAATCCCCCAATTTTGTAGTTTTTTATTTGATGACCTAAGGGATTAAAGCTGTGAATTCATCAAAGAACAACATTATCTGAATTGCATTAGGATCATTTGCAAACAATGCATTTCTTTGGTACACTTCTCCATCACAAAAATCTCGCATTACCCCATCTGTGGATTTGTGGTTATTCATAATGTAGGAGAATACATCATCATGAGACAACAAATTTTGAAGAGTTTCCAAAATTGGGACATACTGATAAGTATCATTTCTTGTCCAGTCCGGCTTAAATTAAACTGGTTTTACATACTGTTTTTCTTTCTTTGCAAATTTGTTTATTTTGTACTCAGAATTCAAACTGGTAAAGGCACTTTCTACTTGAGATTTCTCTTCCACAATCATTTTCAACTGATTACAATGTTCTTCATTTAGCTGAAAAGTTTCTGAAAATTCATTCAACGACTGAGGAAACTGGGCTTGATCGAAGTCTATCATTGATAAAAATTCATTCACTATTTCTGGAATGACTACAGATGGCAACTTATATTTTTCTCTTAACGACAACAAAAATATCCCAAGTTTTCTCTGAAAATTTATTTCAAGAGCTATTGTCATTTCCATCTCTTCTTCATCTGATTCTATCTGATTCCCATTGCCCTCATCATTAACTTCTACAAGTGACTCTAAAATATCTTCATTTCTGAACTGTTCTTTTGAGTTTGACAAATGTGTCTGAAAAAAAATCCCATGATTTCTTTTAATATGTTTCAGATAGGAATCTATTTTAGAATATGTGCGCTCACATCCATCTATAGAACATGATAAACAAAACCCGTGTTCATGAATGTGCACAAACCGATAATGACTGATTAATTTGAAAAAATGTCTTGACTGGTAATCACATTTCAAACATGAGTGCATTTTCTTTCACACTGAATTTATACTTTTACATCTTATATATGACAATGACGTTGGTATATTTAACCCAAAATATTGAATTGAAAATTGTATTAAATTTATAGACAAAAATGCTATGCTTGCTAGGTTAATCTGAAGAAGAAGAAGAAAAAATGGTAAAGTATAACTTTATGTAAAAATAAATTTGAATAAAACATAGTAAATCATAACATTTTTAGGGAACAGTTGCTCACTCAATATACCATTTGAAGGCCTCAAGATTCACAAACACAGCACACATGTGTCACTCGTCACTTCAAATGTATATGTCAAGATTGCTTTCTATTCCTTATAAATTTAATGATTTATCAACATACTATATATTATTAATATATAAACAAGAAGGATGGATTGTGACAGTTTAGATGGATATCCCTATACTATAATAATGGGAATTTAAGAAAATCCGTATTCAGTTTGTTAATTCAATGTGAATAGTGACAGAATGAAAAATGTTGAATTACTTACTTACAGGGCTACTTAAAACTTCAGGATTTTAATTCTGTTTAGACGTGTTTTGAGCATTTTAAACTCCTGCCAACGGACTAATAGAGGGTCTGTTGATTCGGCTCTTTCCCATGAAAATTCTTTTGGTTTCATGGTTAGTTGTTTCGCACTATATCCACTTTCACTTGAAATATGAAATGGTGATTTCTCGGTTGCATGACTATCATTACTACTAGAACTGAATGTACTTGTACATTCCTCCTTTTCATCTAAGTTTTGGATTTCGTGTGAATTGTTGCTGTTATTTTTCGTCTCACTTGTATCTTTTGAAAACTTGTTTTTCTTTTTTGGGTCATTTTTTGTCTCTTTGCAAATGCTTTCTGTTTTTCTTTTTCGTGCCTTCCCATGATTAAAACCGGTTAAGTAAGATGCAACCTAAAACCAAAACCAAAACTGTACACCTATCTTATTTCCGAATTAAAAATACAATGACCCCCTCCTACCGCGAAAAAACATACGGACTACGGTGATAACAAAACAAAGAAACTCGCCTGAATACTCTTTGAATTTACTTGAATTTAGATACTTTAAATAACTGTTCGATATCATGAGACGCCTAACTTACAGGTACCTACATAAATCATCGCACTCCCAACCCCTCTTCCCTGCTTCCCCTCCCGCCGAAAAAACAAAAAAGAAATGAGAGTAAAAAAATTACATGGATACTTTTTTCTCCATAAATTCTTTTCAAAAATAGACTTATAGTAGCTGTGCGTTAGTATGGGGTGCCTCTCTTATCTACATATTCTCGTACAAGTATTCGACTTTTTTTCTGATGCAAGTTTACAAAGAAAAAAACAACTTGAAAAGAATAGAACGCAGTCTTAATACAAATATATACAGCCCAGAAAAAAATCAAAGATAAATTCTTTTAAAAAGATAATTCTGCTTCATTTAACATTTAGAACATATTTACTTACCTAATGATGAAACACCGCATTCGGGTCAGCAGTGGTCAGTACTGAAGCAATTTCACTTGCAAGATGGCGTCCGGTTCCTTCGAGCGCTGGCCTAAATATTCCCATCCTTTGTCTAAAGGGCGCGAAAATATTTAATGATGTAATATGATACCTAAGCGCAAGGGTGATGGCTTATCTAGTATCAGCAACTGGTCAAAATAGTTGCGCGATATTTTTACTAGGCGCGATAAGCGGAGTACTTAGTAAACTAGTGACTTCTGCTAGGTAATTCTGTCAGTGTTGGAATATTATTTTCATTGAAGGCAACTGTTCATGACATTGTAAAGTCATATAAACAAGGCGGGTTTAAGTCCTTACTCAGTTCCAGGGTTTCTCATCAAGAAAATGTACGAGGTAGAAGAAGCGGACAATAAAAAACAATTACATTATCGGACGTCATGAAGATAAACGACGACAGCGCCGGGTGAAGATATATAGTGTCGTTTTAATTTTATAATAATTTTGAAAATATAATGACCGTATCAGGTTAAAAATTTTCAACATTTCTTTATTTTTTGTTGTTTTATATTCCATATGAATTTTGAAAGCACAGACTACATAGTACTAATTTTATAGCATCAGTCTACGAACTTTTAGAGAATCCCTCGTATATGGCACTTTCTGAATATTATTTGATACGACGAGTTATTCCTCTTTACACATTACCGAAAACAATATCTAGCAAAACATGGACATTATGCATAGGCGTTGTCACAGGGGGGGGGGGGG
>PRKT01001274.1:36019-60102 GCA_003671525.1 Saccostrea glomerata | reverse complement strand
ACTTGTCAATATAATTATCAATTAATAAAATTTCAAAAAATAGTATCTATTAATAATGATAATTAATATTTTATGTATGTTCATCAATCAACACTTTGAAATGTGCTCTTTACTTGGAAAACTTTTGAAAATAATTTTGAGAGTAGTTACTCTGAAACAAGATACCAGGGTATGTACATACACAATTGGATTAAATAAACAGGAAACGGCACGTGTAATGATCAGTCATGCAGTGTGGAGATGAATTCTGGAATATATGTGTATATCATCGTATAGACTTAAACTCTGAAAGGTATGAGAACCTTCCTTCGGGCAAAATTTCAATATATTTACAAAGGTGTGAAATTCACTGATTTCAGGTTGATTGCTCTTGTAGACTTGTACAAAGTTAAAAAGATTTTTTAGAATTAATTAATTGAAACCCCATCTGCAAATCATCTCTTTCATAACAACACTTATAAAAGGGATTTTAATTAAGACTGCTTTTCAAGATTCAACACTCCTGCAATTAAATCAATTGGGTATTGCTTTGCATGTAAGCATTCAGTGGTCAGACTATCAATGGCTTCCTCTCTCTCTTTTTCTCTCTCTTGACACAGTATAAAATTATTGCATCAGCGGTATGAGAGAGAGAGAAAACATCGCACACGACCGGGAATTTAAAAAGTTTTGATTTGGGTCATTTTAATGAAAATTGTCAGTCGGTCAGTCGGTCGGGAGAAAGCAACTAAACACTTTATTTGAAAAGATGACTTCATTGTTATTTTTTAATCATTCTAGAAAGACCACATACACATGTACATATTTTTTAAAAAAATTATTCTGTTACATATATATGTTAGTTGTATATCAACATCTGAGGGAAAGTTTCGATCGAATAGATCAAGTAAAATGCATACTGAAATAATCAGGCCTCTGAAAGCCTTTTCTGTTTTCTTTTTGGATGGGATGGGGTTTAATATAAATTCTAAAATTTTGTTCCATAATATTTGCAGCGTAATTGAAACTTCGGGAGTCTCTTAAGTTGTTGTTGTTGTTGTTGTTTACTGAATTACTAGAAAATGTATAAGGAATATTATTTTTGCTGTCCGTTATTTGGCGACTGTAGATGGTGTACTGTGTACTTTCGTGTACTTTGCTCTTCTTTACTTTCAATATCAATTAATCCAATTACACTATGAATGTTAACTGAAATTTTTAGTAATTGTGTATTCTGAAATTCCCATCGCGACGTAGATAATTCAATTTGAAGATTAAACTGTGCTTTTGAAGGACTTGAATTAAACAAGCAGTATAACCTTTTTTTCTCTCTCTTTTTAAAGCAGTATAACCTGAAAATAAGAGGAGACACACATACACATTTGAATTATTACATTCCTTATAAACCAAGAGTTACCCGGGGACAGCTTTACTTACTTAAGATAATTTAAATCAATAATATATAAATTGTTATTTTTCTATAATAAACTTTCAAAGAAAAAGTTATCGTCTTACGTATTGTAAAATAAAAAAATACATTAGCTATTATTGTTTAGTTTAAAAAATAATTCTAGGTAATGAAATGATCATATGTATAAATTTTCAAATCTTCATCTTCGATCCTAGAAAGGGACATAACTCTGCAAAGCGGATCTTATAGTATAAGAAGACTGGATCGGATATGAGACATTTTGAAAGCAAGAATTAAAACATTTATTTTGTGTATCATTTATTTTCCCATAAACTTTTAGACAACCTTTAATTGGTTTTTTCCGTAAATGGCAAAAGATCTTACTTCGAAAATTAATATTGACCACGTATTAACTTAAACTGAACGTGAATTTTTATATGTTACAGGCGCGGATCCAGAAATTTTTTCCAGGGGGGGTCCACCTCAGTCAAAAAAAAATTCCAATCCCAGAAATTTCTTGACAAGCAAAAAAAAAAAAAGTTATGGTGACTTCTATTGCTTCAAATCTTTCACTTATCTTACCCACTTCACACATGTTAACGTTTACCAGGGGGGTCCATGGTAACTGTTTTTTTTGTCATAGTATATACATTTTTTTAACCTGGAAAATTCCAGGGGGGGTCCGGACCCCCCCGACCCCCCCTCTAGATCCGCGCATGTGTTATTTTTCATCCGAGTTGGAATTCACGGAAATTTTATCAAAATTATTGGTTTTATTTATTTTCATAATCTCACATTATGTTTGATTAATATTACAGCAACTATAGAGGAGTTTGGAGTTAAACCTTTTCATCCTTCTTTTGCTAACTCCCGAGAAAAAATATCTACACGCTCCAGATGTAGATTTTCCACTACCATCACTTATTCTTTTTTACTTCTGAACAAACTGACATTTTTTAATGCTGAACAAACTGACATTTGAAATAAAATATGTTCAGAGTTCAAAAACCTATAAGGAAAAAAAGATGTTTAATAAATCATTATATTCCTTCAAAAGCAGATCTTAATAAGAACATTTTAAAACTTTAAATGAAAAAAAAATTAACAAATTAATTGTTAATAAAAAATTTTAAAAAATTAAACACGCTTGCAATCTTTTATATACTTCCTCAGATGAGGTAGAAATGATGAACCATATATGATTTTAAAATCTGAAATTAACATTTTGAAACTTGTACATCTAGACAGTGCTCGAAGACGGGACTAGACGCCTATTGTTATGCAATAAATAAGAAATGGCAGGTGTCAGTATGTAGGTGTGGATCCGAATCCTGTAATATACACATGTGCGTGTATGTGTACCCCTCGGAATACAGCCCTGAGGGTGAATCTTACAATAGATTTTCAATCCTCTGTGTATAGAGTGGTTCGACCATGCTCTGTGCGCCGATTGAATAATGTGCCTCCTCTATCATACCTATAGTACGCGATGTCCATGCATTTGCAATGTGGAATAAAAATAAAATTAAAATTATAAAATAAAATGTATGAAATTTATTTTATTGTATAGCAATATAGCATGTTGTTATACCATCTGGCACAACTGTCAACACAAAACTTTTATTAATTGATAGTTAATTCTTTCAATTAAAAAAAAAACATGGAAATGAAAAATAAATCAACTGATGATTCAGGCACGTAGTATCGTTTTTAAAAGGGGGAGCCAGACGATTGGTTTTTTTTTATTATTATTACTAGTATTTGGCCTGGAGAAGTTGATAAGCACAAGATAAAAAAAAAAACATTGCCCAAATACGCAAGTTTCTATATTCGGAAATGCTATTTTGAGGGGGGGGGGCAACTTTTTTCTTATGCCGACTTCTTACTGTACCATTTTGGGGTATAATATACTGCATTTTCTTTATATTACTTTACCGTAGTATTAACTTGGTAGAGGAGGGGGGATTTAGCTGTATTTCAATGAATATTTTTAATAGAAAACTGAGTAATGTTGGTATCTTACATATGCTTGTAACAGTAAATTAATTATGAGAAAAAAAAATTAATTAGAACAAGACCAGATTGAGCAGTTAATATACAGTTGATATAAGTAGATTTGAAAATTCCAATTAGAAAAATAATAAATCTACTGCAGTTGGGTTATCATCTTTTCGGCCTTTTAGTGAACACTAGGTCAAAGTCAATTCGGCCTTTTAGTCCACACTTGGTCAAAATCAAATGAGCGCTTTGTAAGAAGACCACCGTCATGATGATGGAAGTAAGAAGTTAAGTTAACTAAACTTTATTTTAACAAGGGTTAATTCACGCAGGTTTTTAAATCAGTTTGATTGATTTAGCGTGTGTGAATTACTCCATTAACATCATCCCCAAAATTTCCATTGGAATTCTGCTGTCAGTGTCTGAAGAAATGAATATGTGTACGAGACTGGAGTGATGTAAGTAACGTTTATTAGTTTTTGTCTTACCCAAGGGAGGAGGAATATGTTTTGGCATGGATAGCTTTTTCCCACAAGTTGCAACTTTGTCTGCTAGGATGTCACATATCAGTTAGATTTTAATGTCACATTGTGCCTGTCTAAGGTTAATCAAGTTCAAGTTCAGTGTATTTTTATGGATACTAATAAAAGTTCGGTCTGACATTGGGAATAAATTCAAAAATGAAGCCCCAAATGGGGGGAGGGGGATTTATGTTCTTTTATGGGTACTCACAAGGGTGGATCTGATCAACTGCTGCAGTGGTATAGATGTAAAATCTCTATTTTTCTTTAAAAAAAAATGTGAACCAAAAATTATCACGTCAAAATCAAAGAACCAATCATATGATATTTATGGAAGTACCTTATGGAATCATAATTTTTTTTTCCTGTATCATGTTAATTATTCATATTTGGTGAAATGTTGTTCTAAAAGCCATGATAGCACATACGGCATATTTTGTGAAATATGAAAGACCTATCATATGTCATTAAAATGTAATGTAGCACCACTTTTTTGAATTAGGTCAAACATGAAGGTAAATATTAAGGTGTCAGATATAGCATGCACAGAAATATCATGTCACAGATAATGCACATGTAAAATATGAAACCCTATCTCTTCTAAATCAAAAGTCAAAAGGATTTTTGAAAAGTAGGTCATACTTCAAGGTCAAGGTACCATGGTCAAAAATCATTATTAGTTAAAAACATAGTTACATGTACTAGTTCATTATGAAAGGAATTACCACAGGGAATGCATGTATAATCTGAACATGTCGAAAGCCCTATCTCATCTCATTCAAAAGTTATGACCAAGGTTTTAAGTTTTTGTGACAGATGAGCAGACCAACAGACTTACAGATGACATATGATAAGATTCAATTATTAATTATCATGAAATCTTGCATTTGATAAAAAGGATGACAAAAATCAATAGAACCATACACTAAAAGGGATTGACTGACCTTGACATGATGTTGCATATACCCGGTAGATGCTTTTTATAAAAATTTAGGTCTTCTTTTAAATAATTAACAATAATTTATATTTAGGAAGTTTAAGTAGCTGACATAATAAAAAATATATCAAGTTTGACATACATTTAGATCTATTTCAATGCAAAAGCAATATCGATCAATATCGCCTGACTGCATTATGCAGAATGAAAATTCAGTTCTCTAAAGGTCATACGCAACATACCGGTAGTTTGAACTTTATTAGGATCTTCCCTGGAGTTTCAGAGTTTCACTTAATGAAGGACCTGGGTACAATACTTTGAATACTTTCTTTATATGGATTTGTACACCTCTTCTAAAACTATGTTTGATGAAAAAGAAATCTGGAAATTATGTTCTGTAATTATGCCCCCGGATCGAAAGATCGGGGGTATATTGTTTTTGTCCTGCCTGTCTGTCTGTCTGTTTGTCCCCCAACTTTAACCTAGCCCATAACTATTGAGTGGTAGGGGCTATGGCTTTCATAATTCATAGGTGTGTTACTTGTGACATAACCTTTCTTTGAGTACCACCAAATTTGACCTCTTGACCTTGTCCTTGGAGTTTGACCTACTTTTATTAGTCCCCTACCGGGGGGGGGGGGGGCTATAGGTTTCCTCGTCGTCCGTCCGTCCGCCTGTCTAGCTGTCTGTCCCCGTCAGTCTGTCCCACTTGGTTTTCCACACTTTTTTTTCTAAATGCTTGCAGATATTGAGCTGAATTTTGGTATGTGAGTGTATCTTAATGAGTTACAGATCAAATTTGAATTTTGCTTTGCTTCATTGATTTTTGACAGAATTAGGGCATTTTGAATATTTTTTCATAATCGCTTAATTGAGATCGGATTCTAACTGCGGTAACTTCCGATTGTCAACAAAAATATGAAGCGAGGAAAGGACGGTGGAGAAATGAGTTGAATTTTCGTCTTAATGTGGATTATTTTATTAGTTTTAAGGCATTTACAACTTGAAAATCTTTCAGTTTTACCTTGGACATGACTTTTGCATATTATAAAATGACATCCAGAAGAAAAAGGGTAACCCGGTAGGGGACATGTATTGCTTATGCAATACTCTCAGAATGCTTGTTTTATTTGTTATCAACTTTAACTTTAGCCATAACTTTTGAACATATCAAAATAGAGACTTCATATATAAAATGCATAGACTCCACTAATTAAGCACTTTCAACTGACACCAAGGACAATGACTTTTTGACCCTGACTGTGACCTATATGCTAAAATTAGATTTTTCGAACTTTCGGTATAACTTTTAAACAATAGGAGATAGAGACTTGATATACTAGTCAAAATTTCTAAGTCCCCAGGCAAGTTTTTGCTTTATACCGCTTTTAAATTGAATTATTTTAACAGTATAACTTAATAAGTATACAGGATAATAAAGTAGCTAAATGATTTTTCCTCACTTGATTTATTTTATTGAAGCACTTTAACACAATATGCAGAAATGTTAAGGCACCCTAGAATTAAAAATTCACAATGTTTAATACTGCATTATTCTCCATTCAAACGAATTCAAATCAAGACAACCGTTCCTCAAAGAGTTCACACTATTTAAGAAAAACTATTTCATTGAATGTTTTTCCATGTGGAAACTAGGTTGTCCTCTAGTTCCGCTAGATACTGCTGCTGGGAAAGCTGTTTCACACTCCGGTCTATCTGCTTCCATACATGCTATTTAGGGTTGAGATTAGGAAGACAAGGGGGCTTATCGAAATTGTCTGTGCCTTGTCAACAATAGTTACTTAACGTCTTCTTACATGTATTCCCCACTTCTCCAGTTTGGCATTGAGGAGAGGGCACTTCCGGTTCCAGTTCCATTGATTTTTCCGGATAAACTCTAGGATGAAAAACATAAGTATCCAGTTTACCTTCTTGTGACAATCTTATGAAGTTCCACTCATTTATGTAGTGAGAAATTATTATTATTATTATTATTTGCATTTTATCTTGAACGTTTGTAATTTGTTAGAAAAAAATATCCTTATTAAAGTTTAACATTTCTGCAGTTTTACAAAACGTTCCATACCATGATGGTATACTGTTACTCCAATTAATCTTACTTTCAGAGTATAATGCTCTCAATAATGGTATAATTCAAAATACTTTTTATAATACCAAAATGAAGAGGGGGGGGGGGGCTACTAAGCTCAGATAATGAGAAGTTAGCACTTTTCCTGTGTAGTCCCAATATATTCTAACAAGATTTTAAGTGAATATAATAGCACTTCATCGTATTAAAAATATCAAATACTGAGAGTTTGGAGTTTTGAGGAAAATACTTGGTCGATTAATGTTCTCCCATATTTCACATCCATAAAGTAAAATGGGTTTTATTGTATGATCAAATACATGAAGGGATGTTTTAACAATTGGGTTCAATGACAAAATTCTTTTTGCAGTTGCAAGCTCACCAAAATATCTGTGATTTTTTGATTTTGGTCTACAGACAGTAAAACATTCAAAGGGCCCCAAATCTGAAAATTGAAAATCATATCAAACATGTGTTTCAACTAAGAAAATAAATATCAAATTTCTTGATTTTTTGCACAAAAAATGGTTTATCAAGCTTGTTTCCCTCTTTGTTAATTAGGCCACCAACATTTAAAAATCCAATATTTAAGGATTTCTTTACAGGTTTACACGTAATTCTAGTACAATTAATTTATACATCTAAATTACAGAGCTACGGGTAAACATTACATAACTAAAGATACTACTAGAATACTGTTTCTTGTTAACACAATAATTAAACTAGTGCTAATTGTAACGGGGACCGTTACAGATGTTCCCCAAACGCTCCCAAACTCCCTCTTGGTGCCATATTCCCTGTAATCTCTATTAAATAAGAAATACTTTATGGAATTTAGACTTAATTAAGGTCTTCCCAGAAAAATACAAAATATATTTCAAAATAGGCATTGCACGCGTGTTCATGTGCGTAACGACCATATTATCTTGTCTTCACTATCTAAAATTTTAATATCCTTAATATCAAAGGATTTAATCCAAAAGTATTTAAAAATATACTCATTCGAGTGTATTTTTAATTTTCCTCATTTCTCGTGCACGCACGTGAATAATGACTACATTTTATTGTAGGAGTCCCTTATATTTATCTATGTTCTCAACCCCATCCTGTTTGGTTGAAAAACATGTTCATGTGCGTAACGACCATATTATCTTGTCTTCACTATCTAAAATTTTAATATCCTTAATATCAAAGGATTTAATCCAAAAGTATTTAAAAATATACTCATTCGAGTGTATTTTTAATTTTCCTCATTTCTCGTGCACGCACGTGAATAATGACTACACTTTAAACTTTAAGCTCCTTTCTATTCTATAGTTATGGGATTTTACAAGTTTTTGTGAACAAAGGCATGGTTCTGGAATTGATGTTAGATGATGTTTGAAAGGGGATAGTGAAATTTCAACTGCCTCATTACATTAGACGTTTTAGATTTGACGGTGTGCCGAATCCAGTCAATCATAGGTACAACTGATGCAGAGGAAGTGTGGAGTATATTCGACATTTTGAATACATTTTATGGCAGAAACGTGAAAGCAAGACGTATTATTATACAACTGGATATTAAAAATAATTTTTATGCTTAAACTCTATAAGCTTTGGCAAATGTTTTTGTTTAATTATTGTTATAATATTGAAGCAAATTTAAGAGAATTTGCTAGAAACTAACAAATAAATTGTATAGTTTATCACTTTTTTCTTTTGCCTCATTGTCATTATTAGCTAGTTATTAATTTTTGTCAAGACGGATTAATTTTGAATGGAAATCATGATTTATTATATAGGATAGGTTGGGCCTCTGTTGGCCCTACGTTGTAAAAATAACTGTCCGTAAAATAATAATGGACCATTGTTTTACCAACACAGGTACCGGACACTGGACCCCCATTAAGCCACAGATGGTATGTTGGTGAACGGACGTTGGGCCATTGTTGGGCCAACACAAAAAGTACGTTGGGCCAGTGTTGGGCCTTTGTTGATACAATCACTGCTGGTAATTGACGTTGGGCCATTGTTGGGCCAACGTTGACTTAATGCTGTAATAAAATAGGCTAACGTTGTGCCAACGTTGGGCCAACATGTTGGACCAACGTAGGGCCGATGAGCAAACTTGCACTGGGCCAACTTTAGGTTGCCAACGTTGGACCAACGCAGTCAACAACTGTGCGTCAACGTTGGCCCAACATAGTCATGCTATCTGGGATTACCCTTTCTTCGTACAAATATATGAAATTTTCATTTAAGAAAAATTTAATCATCGCTATGTTTCCCAACCGGTGGGGGGGGGGGGGGGGGGGGGGGGGGGGGGGGGGGGGGCGGCATCAGTGTTTCTCAAACACATCTTGTTTATCTTAAATCAATGCTGAGTTGATTAGGAAATGTTTGTAAAGAGTCTTAAACATTTAGAAGGAAATGGATGGGATACACGAGCATAGCAGCAACTGTCAAGCCTATTATAAAACAAGTTTCTGTCCTTTAAAAAAGGACTGCAATACGTGGACCATATGCATGTGTTTCTGACCGAAATTCAATGTATAGAAATACAATGATCTGCCAACTTGTGACTGATTGCGTAGGCGTCGGAACCAGGAACCGGGGTAGGGGGGAGGGGGGTTTAGCCCCCTTTTTTCCAAATATATACTAAGTATAAACATTGAACATTGCAGCGTAGGTTTAGCCCCCCCCCCAACTTTCCACCGACAAGTCGCAGTATAGGTTAAATAAGAGGAAAGTGGTGGTACTGAAGTTTGAACCTGACCTCCCCCCTCTCGAAATAGGATTTTCGTGTTTGGGAAAATGACATTTCCCTTTTTTTGTTTGTTTTTTTTTTTGTTTGTCAGTTTTTTTTGAAGGTATAGTTTTTTTTTTACACTTAGCCCCCCGCCCCTTTCAATTTGCTGCCAACGCCAATAGATTGTAGTCTCAAAGCAAAATTGTTTAATTTTATCTCCGATTTATACGGAAGAAATCTATCATGGTAAAATAGATATGATGGTTCACGTGTGGCACAGCTCTGTAGTACTCAGATTTATTGTCAGAGCCCCCCCCCCCTTAAAAACCGTTGCTACCGACCTCTATTAGACGGTAATTGGATGACTGAAATATCAAATTATTTTTTGCGGGCCTTGATGCACAAAATTAATGCCGGTGAAAACTTGTTTTATCTTTTAAAAGCTTTAACTAGTAGTTGAATGACGTTTTTCATTCAAGTTGTTAGTTAAATGTATTGATATACTGCAAGTTCTTCCTACTTTTTGAAATGCTTGTGCCATAAAACATGTCGAATCAATAAAAGTATAAGAAAAAAATTCGGTTCTCCCTAAATATATAGATGCGAGATGCGCGATTTGCCAATAAATGGCATTGATTCCAATTCGAATATTGCGAATTATTCTACGGGCAAGTTGCCTAAGGTGCGAACTCTCTATCATATTCGCGCATGCGTAGCCTGTCGTTTGCCCATGGCATCCTGTTTAGCCTCGCTTATATATTTACTGCGTGGACTGCAGGTTCCACGCAATACGTCGAGGAAGAAAAGAGAAGACTTTAAATAGGGGAACGAGGGATCGTTGAGGGCACGTGATTTAAATACATTTAATGTTACACTTGTTTATTTTATATGTTAAAGTATACTATACTGTAAGGATCAACTTTGTCCTTAAATTCAATCGGATATCCTCGTCATCATCAAGAGTTTGATTTTTATCTAAAATTAAGGACCAAAAGGCACGTTATAATCTAAATAAATAAAATAAAGGGAAATGACTGCCATTTATTGCTGTTATTTAATTCCATATATGTTTCCCGATACCCAACATTTTAGATTAAGTAAAGTATACTTTTTTAAAGCCGCTATTGAAATTTTGTTTACACATAATGTAACTCTGCTTTTTGAAAATCCAATCGGTAAAAATGCACTTGGGATCTACAAAACGTATCGAGCATTTAAAATACATACATATTTTATTAAGTAATAATTCTGTTATATCGATTTCTACTTTCGAATTCGTTTCTTTGAATGATGTTTAATCAATACTATCCAAAATAATAAAAAGAAGAACAGTATATAGCTTAAATATATGTATTGATGGGACTTGTGTGTCTTAGTGTTCTATCATGCTTATTTTGTTTAAGGTAAGTTTTTTTTCTGATCAAATTTTTGTCGGCACTGTTGTCGCAATAGTTTTTTTTAGGGGGGGGACTGTTTTTCTCTTTACCTGGCTTCTTCATCAACTGGTGATTAAACATTACATGGAAATACATTGGAAGAAATCTTTTAAAACATTTTGAAGAACACTAAAGTCCAGATTAGGTTGATTTGTATTGCGATATCCTCAAAACTGACCTTTTTCATACCTATTGTTAGTTCATTATTTATACACTTTATGGACGACGGATTTTTTCGCTTTTACCCGAACATGACAAGGAGCACAGGGCAAGTGTGAACAGTTTGTAGGGTTGCTCATGGCACCTGAACCCACATATGGTGTTTTAGAGGTCCCTTTTTGCTCTGCTCCTGTTTTATATTTTTTTATGGACTTTGATATTGAATACTGTCCATTACCTCCATATCCCTCATATAGTTCGAGACTCAAAGGGCGAGATAGGCTAGGACCCATTTTGGCCAAAGGTTTAAGGTGTATTTAAGGAATTTTTTAGGTTTTGTGAGATTCATTGATGTGTTAATCACACAGACTTGTCACGAAGCCATATTTCATGAAGTGCACCAAAAACTTAAAAAATCAGTCCTTATATTTACTATTTGAATGATTGAAAGCATGAAAAATATACTCAAAAAATAAAACACATGTTCGCCTATCCTTTGTATATGTATATAATACACTAGTATCACACATATAAGCTATAAGACACATATTCAAGCTTCAGTATCTAAAAGGATCTCTTTTATTTTTAGACAATTTGTAAGACATCATGGAAGCTAATCAGGAAAAGACGAACATAAACTTGGGATCCAAAAGAAAGGGTTTGTTACCAAGTATCAAGAAGAATACATAAATGGATCATTAATCATTCATTCACGTGGTTTATGATTAAATGATTTTAACTCAATTATTGAAATTTTTTTTTAATTTTATTTATATTAAGCAAGTTATTGTAATTCAAAATGACTGTCCCAATGGCTTCATTATTAATTCAGTCATATTACGCTGATTGTTAAATAGCTTCCAATAATGAAGAAACGGAATTAAAGAGAAAAATACCTAGATCTTCTGACCAGACCAGCAATGACGACAATGAGCTTGGTTTGAATGCGAGAGTTGGTACTGCAGAAACCCCGACAAGCAATCAATTAAATGCGCTAAATCTTTGGAAAATCACAAATGAATCGATCAGATTTGAATTCACAACAGAGACAACTGAGGACGATGATAATTTGGCAGAGAATGATCTGAGCAGATATGATGAGGAATCACAGGAGAGATGTATCCTATATTCCCGAATTCCTATAGAAAGCAAAAGTGAAACTGATGAAAGCTCTAAACAAATTACAGAGAACAAAGAACAGATCGAAAAAGCTCATAAAGCAGCTACCAGTCGCGAGGGACAGGCATCATTAAAAGTAGAGGATCGAAAACTCGAGGTAATAAATGCTGCAGAGGAAAACAGCTTAGAAGAAAGAGTTGATAAGACAAGAGTTTCAAATGTTGTAGGTGAAGAGAAGGAAAATAAACAGGATGATTTTGGAATTAACCCTGATGTTTCAAGTGAAAACGATAGCGACGATTCTGAGATATCGGATGTTGATGAGGATGAAGTAGCTGTAAAACAGAAGTCTGATGAATATGTGTATAGAATCCTTCGATTTGACGAAACCTATCATAATGGACTGAGACCAAAAAAAATCTCCTCTGGAATAAGTCTTCAGCAACATGTAGAGCGGGGAAGTAAGGGCCAAGAATCGAGGTTTATTTCTTGCTGTAAAACTCTTTTTGGCATACGGAGGCTAGGAAGTCTGACAAACGAGAAACATCGAAGAAGAGATGTAGTTAAGATCAATATCACCAAGCTTACATGTAGGAACAAAGCAGAAGTCATAGACCTTACGAGAGAGGATATTCGTGCGCGTCATATTTCACGTTTTTCAGACGCGTGGGAATACGCAGAAAAGTTTGAGGAAGTGATTATTGAGCCGACGTCACATGTTCCTTCAGAATATGTGGAAAAAATTGGTGTCATTCATAGAAGAAGTTTTAGTCTCATATAAGCCTTTTTAGTCTTATTTCCGTATTACTAATGAGACATATATATTTATACTTACACGGAAATAAATTTTATGTTTATAATCTTTTATGTGAAAGGGATTAATCAACAATCACAATTTGAAAAATAAAGAAGAGAATGATTAATTATTATGTAACACGGATTTTTGTTTAAGATGTCATTAATTAGTTCTAGATGTTCACCTTACTAAAATGGAAGATCATTGTACATGTAACTGAAACTGAAACCTTAGCAAGCTTACATGCAAATAAACAATGTAAAAGGTAATCATGTTATATTTTTTTTTATTTAAACAAAATTTTTTTCACATTAGGTGAATGGGATCGGGCAGCAGACAAAGCCTATTTTAGCCCTCTTCCTAAACATGTAATAATTTCACATGGGTGTGCTTAAAATGGTCGGGATGTAAGTAATAGCCAAGACTCTGTCTTAGTCGAAGCTGTGAAATCTGGATATAATTCCTATATTGTAAATTAATCTGTAGGTTCACTTGTTTCATAAGACCGGTATATCCTTCATCTTTGTGTTAGTATGCGAGATTTTATGTAATTTTACCGTAAAAACAAAGGTTTGAATTAACAAGAAACAAGCAAACATTGATGTAACCATCAATTTTCGCCCGGGAAATAAATGAAGTAAACAATGGAAATTAGTCTTGATCATAAAACCGTTTAGATATGTGTGAAAAAAGGATTGCGTCTTAATGATGGAGACAATAGTTGAGAATATTTTTAAAAATTTGTATTGGGTTAAAAAACGAATAAAAACGATATCTTTTTAAACTTTCCCATTCCTAAGGTAAATGTTGGCTGTATAGAATATAAATTGAAAATAGATACATGCATAACCTATTTTCAAAAATGTATTTGACTTTAAGAATATACATGTAGAATTGTGTAAAGTACGTTTTTTAAATGCGATATGTAAAATTCGAAGTTTGAAAAAAGGGACCTGTCGATTTTTAGACAGCATGTGATAAGCATCTTTATATATTTAATATGAAAAAAACATATATATTTTAACAAATTCATTTTATTAAAAGTTAATATATTGTGTATCTCGTAATTTATAAAGGGAAAGGAGATTTTAATTAATCTTATTAATGTTTAGAAAACCCGTAATTCTGAATAACTCCTCCCACCTTTATCCCCATACACCAACACTTAAACTTATATGTACAGAATAGCCCGGGCTGCAGTATGAGAAAAAAGAAAATGTTGCATTTGTATGCCATCTTTAGTATTTTCATGCTACAGAAATTATTCAACATGAAAAAATTCTTCTACATTAAAATAATTTTATGGGAGTGGGGGTTATCACAATTATTTTCTTTGCAAGAGTAACTGGTTATATTCCAACCACATTTGGTGCTTGCGTTTTATGGGTAACGGGAATGTATTTCTTTACGAAGAGTCATGTTGTCTTCAATTGGTAGATAAGAGAAAAAATAAAACGTCCACTTATTAGGACATTTAAATCTTGCGAACAATGCACCAGGAAGGTATTTAAATTTGTATTCTATTTTCAGAACTCTTCTTTCGCTTTTAATTCTTCGAATAGTTTTAGTCATTTGAAAAAAACAATTGCGAAATAAAATTAATCAACTGAAATTAATTCATATTTTAACTGACGACTCCAAAGCCCTTGCTTTTATTAGGATTGAAATAAGTACATTACACTCGAAATCGGACGGGCAATTGACCGTCTGTCCCTGAAACGATATTGTGTAACTATATGATTTGCACCTTTGATTATATAAACTAAAAGTTATGTACTAAAACCAAGATAATTTTAAATTTGAAAAAAAGTTTTTGTTATTTAAAAACAGAAAATCATCTTCACACTTACTGTGTAATATTAAATACTAGTATATGCAAATTGGTGAGATATTTTATTCAATGTATATCAATGCGAAAATTAATTCGTATGTGTTTATTGCCTTCAATATCTTGATATCAGGAAAAAAAGCAATATATTTAATCTTAAAGAGTTAGAACATTTCCATTCTCTGTCATTATTTGTTTTTATAAGACGAATTCCAATTCTATTTGAATTTAATAAATAATATATCTTAGTAAGTGATGAATAGAACTTTAAGGGAGACAAATGAAATTTAAAAAAAAAAAGTTTTGTTACATAATAATTCGTTATCAAAGACTAACTCAAATATACACACAAACAACACTATATTGACTTTGATCATTTAATTGAGTTGGCAGATTTTTGTCCACAGTGGTCATAAAGTTACAACAGTGGAGCAGCCGGCAAACTGGCGTACTCCCAACATCAACATGGTAATGTGCCCTCCCTGACGGGAAAAGTAGCACGCTGGGTTGATCTCATTCGTGCTACGGACACAGTTCAACACAAACTTCCGAATATTTTCAAATTACTTAATTTTGCTTTAAATTTCATGTTCAATCATTTTGCTTTACATTTCCTCTAAATCTCATTTAAAAGTTCAAATATCATGTATCAATATTTCAAAATCACATATATCAATTCAACATCAAATAACCAAGTCAATAATATCAAAATTTCAAAGGTTAAATTGAAGGTGACGCTTTCGCCACATGGGCACCAAAGGTGCCCACCGCCACCTGGTGGGGGTAGGCAACTTCAATTTAACCAACCACTGTGGACCTGCTACTTTAACTACCAGACCCCCCTATACCTAACCAACTGGAAAGATTGCACCCCCATTGTCGTTTACAAAATATTCTAGTGCCCCTTGTAAATTATTAAGGAATATGTCATTTCCTAGCCCGGAAAGATGAACCCCATGTTGACTGTATAACCGTTTTGGTTTCCCCACAAACTGAGGATGTTTAACGAGTTTCCCCCCACAACTCAGTATCTGCTTAGCAGCTGCCCTATTTATTCTATTCCGAGCTTTTTCCATTGCCCGGTCTTTTTCTGAGTAGCGCCATGCTATTCTTGGCAGTAGAAAAGACCAAACTAATGTGGTGTTAGGGAAAACAGATGCTATTAACTTTAAATCCCATCTTACCCTATATAAGAGCTTTTCAATTTTTATTTGTCCAATGTCATTGGCACCGCAATGAATCACAATAAAATTAGGAGGGCTCTCAAACTGTGCTATCCATCGATGCTTACAAGCAAGATCTACAAATCGCAACCCCCTGTATCCCTGCCACCAAAGGTCAATCCCTCTTGTCTGGAGTCCCAAGCCCCGCCCCCCTGGTCTGCTAATAGCTGCTATACTTGCATGTCTGATAATAGATGAACCTACTATCCACACTGAACTTCTTGCTCCTGTAAAATTTATATACATGTATTTTTATATAACATCTACTGATTTGTAAGGGGGGACCTGATATAGGTTTGAAAGGCACTAGACCTCCATCTCCCTGCTATCTTTATTTCTTCATCAGATAGACCAAGTGCAGCTGCAGCAGTTGCTGCCCCTATTCTAAAGGAATGAGGTGTATAAAACTGATCCTTGTAACCTAACATTGACAAACACTTCCCCATAACTGATGCAAACTGATATCTAGTTAGGATCTTTCCCCCAAAATGACAAAATAGTGGGCCAGGTATTTTGGGGCGCAAGCTTAAGTATTTTTTCATACATTGCACTGGGCAAATAGCCCCCCCCCCATGCTCACCTAAAACAATGGTCACACCCTTGCCAAACTGATCAGTCTTTGAATATCTTAGCAAGATCTGCAATTTATCATTTTGAATGTGTACATCTTGAATTCCTAAGATAGATTCAGAGGTATTGCCTTTTGTTAAAGCTACCTCCCCTACCCTAAGAAAAGCAAAGTATGCTAAGGTGTAAACTGCTGAAAACAAAGTAGCCTCATAGTTGTTATGACATACATCCACTAAACCCCCGATTAACTGTCCCAGTATGTTCTCTGTTAATGGTAGCCTCCCATCTGACCTATTTTTACTCCGCTTAAACCCCTGGAGGATTTTAGCTACCAGAAATCTATTTGTTGAATCCACTAACCCCTCAATTTTGCACTTGTATCCTATAGCTGATATATATGCCCGCGCTGAAGCATCCGAATAACCATGTAAAGACAGGTAAGCTATAAAGTTTACTAAATCTAGAACGGGGGGAGGCCAAATACCAGGCAACTTGGTTTGTACCCTAAATTTCTCAAAAGCTGAAATCCCTGTCATATATGTAGAAATGGTATTTGTAGAATTAGCTGCATTTATCAATCGTGTGGCCTCACTTCTAAGATCATCATGTGAAATAATTCTGGGATTGGATCCGGGTCCTCTCTGGCTCCTGGAGCAAGCTCCCGAAAACGTTTCCACTGTTTACGAGAAATTGCATCAGCAATACAATTATCTAAACCGGCTATATGCTTAGCTTTAAATGTTATATTATATTTCATTACAAGTAAGACCATTTTTCTTAACAAATGCATTATTCTTTTTGACTTTGAAGACTGAGAATTGAGGATGTCCACTAAAGCTATGTTATCAATATGAAATTGGACCTTTTTCCCACTTAAAAATTCCCCCCAAACCAACATTGCCAGAACTATAGGCACCAATTCTAAAAAAGTTATGTCTCTCATTATCGGCTGCTTTTCCCAACTACTTGGCCACTGGTAATACATCCATTTCCCCCCAAAATAAGAACCACATCCCATTTGACTTGACCCTGCACTATCTGTATATAATTGAAGAACCCTAGAATTTGTCCATTCCTTTTGTGGGAAATAAGCTATGCCATTGAAATTATTTTAAAAAACTTAACCACATTGTCATATCTTGTTTAAGTTCATCAGAAATGCGGATAAAATGCTCTGGATTTGAGATGCCTATGATCGCATCATAAAACCTTCTGTTAAAAGCCCGTCCCCCCCTGATTGCCTTACTAAAGAAATTAAGTTTCCCAACTAAGGATTCTAAGCTGCGAGCTTTAACCTTTTTTCTGTCAAGAAGTGTTTCTAATAAACCTTTCAATTCTATAATCTTTTCATTAGGAATTCTTATACACATTTGAACTGTATCTATTTCTATTCCTAAGAATACTAGACAGGTGACCGGTCCCTGAGTTTTCTCTGCTGCCAAAGGAACCCCAAATTCTTCACAAATCGACTGAAATGAGCTCATTAATTCAAGACAGTTTCCTGAACCTTTACTTCCTGCGAAAATGAAATCATCTAGATAATGGGATAAAGTATGTAAACCCGATTTTATTTCAGTAGCCCACTGCAAGAATGTAGAAAACTTTTCAAAAATGGCACAAGATAAAGAACAACCCATAGGGAGACATTTATCAAAATAATATTTTCCCTCAAATTTAAAACCTAACAGCTCGAAATCTCCCGGATAAATAGGAAGTAATCTGAAGGCATTTTTGATATCCACCTTGCCTAATTCAGCACCCTGACCTAATTCCGAAATCATATCAACCACAGAATCGAAAGAGGCGTATTTAACTGAACATAATTCTGGATCTATAAATGCATTGATACCAAGGGAAGGAGGGTAAGACAGATGTGTTATCATCCTCCAGCCTCCACTTGACTTGGGTACTACGCCTACAGGGGAAATGTGTAGACATGGGGGGTTTAGAAAATGGACCCATAACCCGACCCTCTTTGATTTCCTTTGTAATTTTTTCTTCTAACTGAACTTTGTGTTGATGTGCTGACACTAAATTATTTGAAAAACAACCTATTCTTGGCCCCATATAATTTAAACTAAATCCATTTGATAACCCATCCAGTAATTCCCTAGCTGCTTGTCGAACTGGATAATTATGTAAATATGGTGATAGCCTATCGACCCTAATTGGAGAATGACCTAGGTCCCAAATTCCTTGGCCCTGCGAATTGCTTATGTCTTGAAATGGTGGAGGGTGCTCGTGGTCCCCATTGTCTGGCCCCCTGAGGGAAGCTATATCCTGATGGACGAAGCTGTCGCTGGCTGAAATATGATACGTTTCGTTGTGGATTAGAAGGACAATTCAACATAGAGTGCTCCCGCCCACATTTTAAACATGCATGCAAATATGAACATGGACTTCTAATGCAAAAACCCTGGAAATTGAAATCATAGCATTTATTTTCTCCATATTGCCCCAAAGTAGAGGGGGTATTACGGTTCCCCACCATGTAAATCACCCAAAGCTCTGAGTCAACTACTGCCCATGACCGAGCTGGGTCCATAGCCATCTTAAGTCTAAACTGCTCATCATATTGCTTCCACCCAATTGATCTTCCTGCCCCAATTCTAATATCATGCATATATTTCAACATGTCTTGACTTTTCTAATTGTGCACAGATGTAAAAATGCTCATGTAAATTAAAAATGCATCAGTCCATTTCTCAATTGAAACGATCTTTATTTGGCTCTTTACCCTTGAACATAACTGGCCATCATTCCCCATGATGAAAACTCTATCGTTAGCACTGTCTTCAGAATTAGAATTTTTTAGCAAAAGGGCCAAATCAACATATTTTCCTTCAATAATTTTCTGTCTTAATGATAGGCTGACATTGTGACCCAGGGAAAATTGTACAGAATTTAATAGGGTTGGGGTGCAGCCCTCTGTACTAGCGACGGTCCCTATCACATTACCTGAGGGATCTGATGTGTTAGAATTGGCACCGACAGTGCTTGTAGGCAATGAGGCCGTCTGTTGATCCTGATGCATGATTGCAGCAAGTGCTGGGACTTGGATATCCGGCTCAGCAGCAACGACATTTGCTCCTGGCGTGAGACTCTCCCCCTTCTTATCCCTCCTCCGACGCTTCGGTCCCGTCTCCTTGACTTGCCCTCTCTTGACCTTCGGCATTATCACTCAAAAATATGACAATTTTCACAGTCAGTAATTATAAAAAAAAAAAAATATTAAACTTAAATTATATCAATTACATTCACTAAATTGCTGTTGTTGTTAACGCTTAAACTTCCCCAAGTAAATTTAAGACATTTTTCTTCAAATGCACATGTCGTCATCCATGTGCTGATGTCTGAATAAATCTGTCTCAATCGAACTAAAAATTACCAATCGAGCGAAATAACTGTTAGCATTTCAATAAATGATGATTTTCTCAAGAAAATTAAATATATTTACCCAAACTAGCAGTAAATTCAAGAAATTTTTTAAAAATTAAAATCAGAAACTTTCATCACCAACCTTTCTGCTTCGCTGATTCATGAAAAAGGGGAGATAAATCCGGAAAACAGATGTGACTAAATATTGACACTATTTGGACAGATAACAAATTTCCGGATTTTTAATATAAGTGATCGCTACTATAAATGATGAATTTATATTAAACTTTATAGAGTGTAGCTTAGATAACGGCGCATATTACTAGACAAGCTAAAATATGCGGTATTAACAACAGGTGCCGATATGACGAGAAACTTGTAGGTTATTAATATCAATTCTCTGTAATTATCAAAATTGGTTGGCCACGCATAGAAAAACATTTTGATTTTTTTATAATAATTTTAAAGAGCTATGTCATTGATTGTAAAATCTAAAGTGGGTTTATGAAATAGACCCTTGGTTGCCATAGAAACGGGGTGCAAAATTATCAATTTCATTAATTTTGAAAAACGTGTACTTATCAAGAAAAACTGTGTCCAGAAATGAAAAGGGATAACTTAATATGTTTTCATTATTTAAATTTAATACTACAGATTAAAGTAATCATATCTGTAGTTTTAATTTAATTTCTCAATAGTAAATGGCCATTTTACATATTATAACATATCAGATATGTGATTGGTTTAGTGGAGTTTTTGGAGGCTTAAAACAAAAAAGGCACACTGATTACAAATTTAGTATTTATTAATTATGAAAGGCTAATATTTGATTATATCAAATTATGTAAAATATTGGTGGGAGACTCAAAGATGTAAAAGGAATTCAAAGGTAAAGATTACTTTTTTCTACATTTTGAAGCATTTTTTGCTTCCTAATTACTTCCCTTGAACTACTCTCTAACGTTTGGAGGTACAATGTGTATTTAGTAAACAGCAATGAATATTTTTTTATGCGAAAGATCTCATCAAAGTTTTACAGTCTGGAAGAAGAAAAGAAGGCTAGACATCTTAAACAATGAAGACAGAAGGTAAATTTATGTATATGCTGAGCATTACAAAAATATCAAGATTAACAAATGCATATTTTCTTAATTTTATTTGCCTTACAATACCCAGTTGTTTTACCGGTGTAGTGGTCAGTGGTCCTTATCAAATCAAGCGAACTATACCTTTTGACAGTTTGACTTTCTGACCAATGAATTAATTATTTTTATTAATAAAAATGAATTTGAAGCATATAAACATCACTTGCTGATACAGCTGAACCCCCCCACCCCCGAAATATAAATGTCTACAAAGAGATTGTACATGTGTAAAATCTGTGCCATTCAGTAGGTTTACTTTTTATGATGTGCTGAGAGAGACTTTTAAGTAAACATTATTTATCTTTATAAAATAAATTTCCACTTCTGTCAGTTTTCATTCATTGTTTATCCTATTATTTCAATTCTTTATTGGCATTAGGCACATATTTTACAGAATTGTGTTGTTAAAATATTAACTAGAGCAAGTTTAATTTGTTTCTATAAAAAAGTGCATCAAACGTTTATAATGTGTGAGCACAAGCATAAAGTAGATAAGCTTTTAAAATAGTATTCTATATATATCAGCAAAATATGGTCAAATGATGTTCATAAGCAGAAAATAGGAAAACAGCATGTTTGTTATGACGTCATTGCTTTATTTAAAAGCTATCTTTTAAACTTTAAATTTATTATATAGATCCAAAACTACTGTACTATATGTAATGACAAAATAGATCTAGGTTAAGAATGCACTGGAAATATTGAGTTATTTTTGTTTATATAGACTCTTTCATTCATCTGTGAAGTACCGGTTCTGTATAATCTATAGTTCAATTTTGTGTGAATAATAATTATCTTTTCAAATAGCAAACAGTAAAAATATATATATGTACACTTGTACATATGTATTAGTGTTAAAAAAAATTTAACTAAAGGTCCTGTGAGCATTGAGCTCACTAAATGATACCACCTGCCTCCCATATGGTTATAACTGATGACAAATCCATGTTTTACTGTGGCCGGGAAACCCAAAATATGCGTCGAATCAAAAACTAAAATAGGAGGTGCACAATGAAAATATGTAATAAAGATTCTGTGAAAGGTTGATTAAATTTCACTCATTGCAGTGGTATAAGAGGAGTTGTGGATAATAAGAGATGGGTACCCTAAAGCGTAACAGACAGACGGATGTACAGACAGCTGGACGTACAGTTAGACGGACATACGGATTACAGTATACCCTACCACTTTTCAAGCGGAGGGTATAATAAAACTATATACATGTACATGTAGAATATTCACCTCTGATTTATAATGATATACTTGTTTTGTACACACTGACCATGTTTTATAACATTCTAAACAAATTAATTGATACTCAGGCAAATATTCACTACTGGTAAGATGATCACACACATGAACATGTCTGTGTTACAGTGTATGAATGAAATGAATTTTCCTTTTGATCATGTTCCTAGGAAAATAATTATTTTCATCATTTTTTCATCAAAGGATTTACCATGTAAGATGAATAAAGAAAAAGTAAGACCAGTAAACCAAAACAGGACCAAATAGGCCATGACTGAAGTTCAAGTGCATTCTGCAAGAAAGCGGACAGCCTAGATTCTGTTCTTTTCAAGGTAACCATTCTTAAAATATGAAAGTAAATTAAGGACAGATGATACAAACAAAAAATGGATGCCTGGATTGGTATATATTTTTTGGCATAATTTAATTGCAAATTAATGATGTATTAATAAATTTCTAGAATATTACGAAATTGTAAACCTTCTGTGATGTTCAAAAGTCTGCCCTCTTGAAACTATCCTTATTAATCTATACAAATATTTTTCACTTCAAATTCCATTTTTATGCAAATATGAATTAAAAAGTACTTGTCGTGAGGAAAGTTATTAATTTTACTGATTTAAACATGACCCAAGTTGTTATTTTCAAATTCTTTGACAAAAGTTTGTTTGTATCATCTGTCCTTAAATTGTTAAAAAATATTTCAGTTTTATATCTAAATTTAAACCTTGCTTATTTCTTTTTTTTAAACAAAATTTAATACCTGTCCAGTAACAGAAGAATTATTATACTAGAATAAAGAAAACAACTTTCTAAAGGATTACATAAACATTTAATTAGCTTGAAATCAGTGTACTAGTATATTGGAAAGTGCAGGAATTATTTACCATTGCAGGTTGAGAAGGGATGCCATATTTTAGGTTTGAAACCAGGCAAGTGAAAGCTGAATTCCAACCTACTTCAACATACTTGTACCCACTGTCTTCAAGATATCAGTGTTTGAGATGTCAAAGTTCAAATATAATAGGAACATGTTTATCATATTATGTGATGACATCCTCAAATCGTATGCTGTATAACAATATGTCTTAAAACTTATCAAGCTTTATCCTGTACCTTGCCAAAAAAAAACTCAACTCAGCATAATTCTCATTAACTAATTATCAGTGTTACTTGCGTATGTCAATGTAGGTCATTACTGGTACATGCCTGACCAACTAAAACTCTAAAATTGAAAAATCAGAGTCAAGATTTTCAGAGCAGCAGAAACAGTAGAATTTGTCATGTAAATCTAATGATGTGTACTGTAGTTGAGAATAAATGTACTCTAAATGTTGCATATATAAAAAATAAAAAAGCAAAAAGTTCTCTTGTTTTCAGAATTTATATTTACATGTGAAAAAAAGAAAAGGAGGTTGATATAGTTGGTGTGATGAGATGTTGGCAGGAACCTAGTAAAATGAAAGAAAGAACTTCCTTAAAATGATACTTGTGGGGGACAGTGTCTCATGGGGG
>PRKT01001274.1:23796-35330 GCA_003671525.1 Saccostrea glomerata | reverse complement strand
GTTTAAACTAACTTATGTACCATCTATACAATGCACTGTTTCCTGAATTTCAAATCAGTGTGCAAAGTATTAAAAAATCGCTTTGAAAAAGGGTCTAAAATGGCAATTTTCTCAATTTGGCAAAATGCCAAAATCCCCAAAGCTAAGCGTTGTTAAGCCATTATGTAGAATTACAGTTTTAAAAAATTATGTTGTTATACTAGAGAGGAATAATGGTAGTTTTGAAACAAAAGTAGATTTTCCCATTCTCTTGTTTCTTTTAAGCTCATTTTTATTCAGTAAAACCTACAAAATCACGTTTTTTGGACAAATTTTAGGAAGAATTTACAGGGGAAACAATAGGTGCCGTTACCATGGCAACGAGACATTTTTTGAAATAAAAAACTATAAAACCATTAATGATATGACAATGTGAGTACACACAAAAAGTTTCATAGAAATTGAAAATGTAGCGTGGCCAAGCATTTTTGATATTGTTTGATAATTACAGAGAATTGATATTAATACTTTCAGGCTAATCAGCCGAGTCTGTGTTGAAAGTTGATATACTTGAAACTTGTGGAAAAAATACTTCGAAATAGAGTTACTTACCTCTTTATTGTTTGTTTGATACCCTAATAGTCCTTTATCATCTAAAGTGTCGTTATTTCTGTACTTGCAAGCATATTTACGTCTGTCGTTTGTTGTTTTCAAGTAATCTACATCGGACGCAAATTTTTTTGACGTTAGAATTATTCTGATTCTTTCAAACGCCCAACTGACGCTTTTAGAATTCTACGGTGAACCGTACGCGCATAATTTCCACGCATGTGGCATTATTGTTGTGTTACCCATTGTCACGTGTGTTGCTAAGGCTGAGGGTAATAAAACGGATTGTTAACTGCGTCTAAACAATCAGATTTTAGTATTTAAAATGAAAGTATAATAATATACATTAATTCCTGGCCACTTTATAAAGGTTGATATGCTTGTTCGTTGTAGCATTTAGTAATTTGATAACATAAGCTGTATGTGTGTGGAGGACCCTTAAGATGTATACAATTGTTGCAGATATATTGAAATCATGGATGCTACAACTGAGTATGAAATGACTAGACCTGTAAGTCTAGGGTTAAGAAGGAGAGGTATGTAAAAAATAATCTTAAATCTGTAAAAAGAAAAGTTTTAACTCGAGTTTAAACTCGCTTATGTTTTCAGTCAGGATAGGAATGATATTCAAACACAAGCCGTTCGTGTCATTTTTCTGTCTTTTTTACATCTTTTTTTATTCAACGTCTTAATATATCAAAAGAATATTTGGCAATCTCTACACAATTGAATTTGAAATCTTTATTCGTCACGAAAAATTTTATTTTTGAAAACGGGAACAGACAACAAAAAGAGAGGAACAAAGACAAAACAACGGAGAAGTTCGGTCTAGAAACGTTATTTTTTAAGATCTAAGGCACACAATGAAAAATTAAACAAAGAATTGAAAGAATTGAAAGTAATACTATTAGATATTTCTCAGTATTTGATCAGGAACGATGCCGAATCACTAAAGAGCGATTTCTCACACTCGTCAAAAACCACTAACAAGGAAAATGCTACAGGAATTAGCAATGACAAAACCTACTTGCGCATTGGTAGAGGCTCAATAAAGAAACCAATAGAAAAGGAACACCCGATAGGAGAAAGAGATAGGTCAATATTTCCAATCTTTGGGAATACAGAGAAAGTGGATAAAGATGAATCACAGGCGATTTACACGGATGATGGGAACAGAAAAGAAAATTCCGGGAAGTAAAGGACAGGAATCGAGGTTTATTTCGTGCTGCAAAACGATTTACGGCATAGAAGAGTTAGGAAGTCTAACGAATGAGTTTCAAAGAGTAAGAGAGGTAGTACGGATAAACATCACGAAGCTTAAAGACAGAGCCCGAGTTATAGATTTGACCCAGGAAGAAATACGAGAATGTCATATTTCACGTTATTCTACAGCATGGGGGTATGCTGAAAGGTTTGAAGAAGTGATCATAGACCCCACGTCGCATGTTCCTTCTGAGTGTGTGGAGAAAATCGGTGTCGTTCATATGAAAAGTTTAAAAAAAGCATAAAGTATAGATCCACTGAGAAAACATATTCATTTACGTACTTAAAAAGCTAATTAAGCGAAAGAAAATGCATGACCAGATTGTGTTTTTCCTCATTTAGAAAAACAGGCCCACGCGTTGGTTCAGTAAAATTTCAGATTTTCTGGAAAGCCATACTTGCAACTTAAATAAATATCCTTTAACTAGTCTTCTTGAAATACATGTAGCTCTCTTGCGCCAAGAGTTCTGTCTTATTTATATAGTTAAGAAAATGGTATTAAAATAAATTTCATGGCATGTTGAGGAAAAAAATACGCTAGCATCTTAGAAACACTTTATGTCTTCTGTTGTGTTTATCAATATTTTCTTCCCATGGTGACCACAAGGGTTCGCATAAATTCCACCCTCATTCGTCCAGCAGCTGTCATTTTCTTTTACCACTTGGCGACTTTTTCCATATAGTTCAGACCGTCTGGCCGTCAAAACTTCGTTGAAGTAGATGGATCCAGTTTGGTTTGTTCGGTTTTGGTTGTAGGATTTTATGTTTCGTGTTTCCATTAACTCGGGCTTTATCTCTGTAGGTAATGGATTTTACTTTTAATGTCTCTGGTTTTCCGGTTGGAACGTTTTTACTAACTCCATGTGACCTGAAATATCTTTGGTGGAGATTTTTTCATTGTTTTCTTCTAAAACCAGGTTGTTGATGACATTCAGAACTAGTTTATCAGTAGTTTCGTTTTATTTCTTCTGACAGTTATTGTTTGAGAATTTCGCCTTGAATATTGTTCCATTTCGTCGATTTTTGACGTGATTTCAATTATTTCTTTTCTGAGTGAGCTTATCTACGAAACAAAAAATATTCAGTGAGAATGTTTTTAGAGCTATCTTTATTGAGAATGAGAGTGATTGCATTTAATGTTAAATTTGTTAATTATACATGTTAAAGTATATTATACCGTAAGAATCAAAGAAGTGCGATCGATAGTATTGCTCTCCCGAATTCCTCTAAGTCGAGTTTCAAAAGCTCAAATATTCAAATGATTTTTAGCTTTTATAATGAAATTTATATGGATTTTCAAAAAAAAAAAAATAAATAAAAAACTTATTAAGGGTAACAACGAAAGATAACTTTAAAATTTTGTAAACTCGTGTTTTTCACTATAGAAATCATCGAAAAACGGGGAAAATTAAAACATTTTCTCCCCCCCCCCACCGTGAAACACAAATTCCTTTTACGGATAATATAGAATGTCAATTCACAATGTCATACCGAGGCATTCTGTGTTTCACGGGGGGACATATGTTTACAGGCAAAAAACGACAAAAATGCTTATTTTTTTCCAGCTTTGAAGTGCTTTACAACTGAAACATTGTATTTTATTGGTATACAGTAAATGTTTTTATTTTGTATGCATAATATATTAAAAAAAGATTTAAGAAACATTTATTTATATAAAATACATTTTGCAAAATATGGTGATGATTTATAAGCCATCAGTGGAAAATATCGTCTAACCCCTTTTTCAAATCTGGTATTGAAATAATAGATAAATTACCATTGAACTTTTTTTTGTATTCAAAAATGATTTTATGGCCTAATTGTCATCAATATTGAATTAATTGGTTATAAAATGTAGGTGGCAATCTAGAATTATCGTGCGTAGTTCTTTTTCCTTAAATTAGAATGACTGCCATTTATTGCTAGTATTTAATTTCTTAAATATTTCCCAATACCCAACATTTTAGATTAAGTAAAGTACACTTTTTAAAGCCACTATTGACATTTTGTTTATACATTATGTAACTCTGTTTTTTGAAAATCCAGTTGGCAAAAATGGACCCGGGATTTACAAAGCGTATCGAGCATTTAAATACATGCATATTAATTTAGTAATAACTCTGTTATATTGATTTCTTTAAGTAGACATTTCTACTTTCGAATTCGTTTCTTTGAATGATATTTAATCAGTACAACCCCAAATATTAACTAGAGCCGAGCTCGTACTCCCTGCTCAAAGGCACTTAGTGCCGATTATAAGATAATTAAATGTTTAAATATGGTGCCGGTTATGATTTTAATAGTTTATATTAGGTCATAAAAGTGTGTAATTACATGATACGTTTGTGATATTCAGTAGCTTTAGATTGTTATATATAAAATTCTTAAATTTTCGATTCTGTACATACGATGCAGGTTTTTATATCATGTACTACTTACATGTACATTGTATAACCTGCTACTGATATTTTTAAAATCACGGAACAAAATTAAAAGGTTAGCACACTATACTAATCATTTACAGGTTTTGAATAAATTATAAAACAAATAAAATTCATTACTTTAAAATCATTAATTATTTTTCAACTTGACTATTCAACGTGTAATATAAATAGGCATTGTGCAGCACAGAAGTCACTTATGAAGTTTAAACGTGCCGGAGATACTTTTCGATGTTTAGTCCATTTCATTAATAAGTAAAATTCTTATGATTCGGAAGATTTTCTTTAAAATTTAAAACTGAAATAGCCATGGTAAAAATCTGTGATGAACAAAAAAAACGTGTTTGGGAAAATTTGTGTTGAAAACAGATTTATTTGTGTGTTAAAAGCGCTAATTTAGCTTGTGCATTTAAATGAATATTGGTTGAAGTAAAGTAACCGCAGATCGCCAGTCCTTACGCTATGAATCCTCAAAACGAAAAGTAAAATTACACATGGAGCTAACGAACTATAAAAATTGAAGACTGATTAATGTACATGTAAAATAAATACCCCAGCGTTTTGTTCTAAAGTCAAACCTAAGATATTTTAAAATATTTTTGAAAGATTCGATTTACTTACAGAAAATAATGTTTTCCGTAAGTTTGTAAAATAAGATTTAACATTCGACCACGCTGTGTAAATTAATGTCAACAAGCGACGGAAGGATTGGTTGGTCGCGTAATTGTAAACAAACACAAAACCAAGATAGCTGTTTTAGATAAACATGTATCACGATCAAATTTAAAACGAAGATAAGCCAACATTATATGAACATATTAATCTCAAATATCCGACAATAATAATTTTCCATTAATTGTAAAATGGTTTTAATACACCAATTATTTTGCCTATGACCGCGGGGTCAATGGTTCGCCGCGGCGTGTCCCTTAAGATTTTCTTGGATGCGTGTAATCGTAAGATTACGCAGCAATGGTCAACACACTTAAAATCTGGGTTCCAGGTGAATGTGAGAATTGCGCAGTAAATAATTTTTGTATTATTTGACTCTTTAAAAGTTCTTTTTATGAGATCCGGGCGTGTATCGTTTTCGTTCATATTGTTTGTGTTCATATTTTAACGAAGAAAAGCTTTTTTCTAAAACTCTTTCTCTTGGAAACATCTTGATTAATAAAAGGAAAATGATGCCATTGAATACTCTGAACGGGAACCAAAGAACACGTTTAAAACCTAATTAAAAAAAAGAGATGTGATACAGCATTGTAAAATATTTATTACTTACGGCAAGTTTACTTCAATTCTGCGCATAAAGACTACAGAGTTTTCCTTCAATAGCAAGATGAGAACTGCCTAGCTTTCTTTCCTATAATACGTAAGACTCGAACAAAATAATATTTTTATAGGACAGAGATAGTATTAAGGTACAATTTTATATATTAAAAGAATGAATTTAACCATTCTGTGTTTTTATTTGTGTATAACTGTGGGTCGCTGGATTACCCGCCGATTGATTCCCGGTGACCGACTTTGCCCCGCGCTATCGAGGGAGGCGTGTTATATAATTGTAAACAAACAAGGTGAATGTAATCCGAAAAACGCTACCTGTTTACCTTGCCTGCTTTCTACCGCGTTATTACGCAATATTCCCGGCATAATCGAACAAAACAGCATTTTCATCAGATCAAAAAGGTGTAAAAGAGCAATTTTGTTCGTAAGATCTAGATCGAAATATTTACCGTTTTTGAGTTATAAAGCAAAAACTTTCAAGTTCCATAGAGCCCTAATTATAGGGGCCAGCCCCTTTTGAATAGTATTACATGAAAGCCCTTGCAATTATGCACAACTTTTGTTCTACATGTCTTAACAAAATATTTTTAGTTTTCAAGATAAAAAGGAAAATATGTGTAAATTTTCGCTCTTTTAGGCGTTCTAATTTTTGACCCCTATATAGCGCCATTGTGAATACAGAAATCGAAAAACAAAAACCGATGTGCACAACTTCAATCCTTCTGTTACCCAAAATCAGTAAAATTTCTGCTCCAGCTTTTGTGGTCTCTGAGCCTTTATCCGGAAACGAAAGCCTATAAATTTTCGTTTAAAGGGGAATAACTCAAAAGCGGAAGTGAATTTTTGAAATGTTAGATAACACTCTGATAGAGTTTAATGATGTCTATAATGTCTGAAAATTTGAGCGAAATCCGTTGATAAATAAGTGAGATATGGGGCCTCAAAGTTGGCGTCTAGGAAGTAGAAGAAAAAAAAAAAGAATAATAATCTTGACCAACAGAATCAGTAGAAGGTCTTCCGTTGGAAACGGAAGACCTTAAAAAAGGAAAAGTATATAGCCTATATATATCTATTGATGAGATTTGTGTGTCTTAGTGTTCTATCCCACTTATTTTGTTAAAGGTAAGAATAGGGCTAATTGATTAAGTTAAATGGGCCTTATACTACAATGATTTTTTGTCTATTAATAAATTTTTGTCGGCACTGTTGTCACAATTTCTTTTTTCTTTTTTTTTTTTACATTTTTAAGGACTGTGTTTCCCTTTACTTGTTTTCATTATCAACTGACGATTAAACATTTCATGGGAATACCTTGGAAGAAATCTTTTAACGCCCTTTGAAAAACACTTAAGTTCTGATTAGGTTGATTTGCTTGACAATATCCTCAAGACTGATGTTTTTCATACTAATTATTAGTCTATTATTTATACACTGAATTGACGACAGATTTTTTCGTTTTCCCCAATTATGACAAGGAGCACTCAGCAGGGGATGCTGACTCCTCCATGCACCTGATCCCACATGTGATGTTTTAGAGGTCCCTGTTTGCTCTGCTCCTGTTTTGTACTTTTTTATGGACTTTGGTATTGAATACTGTTCGTTTCCTCTATATCCCTCATATAATTTGAGACTCAAATGACGAGATAGGCTAGGATCCCATTTGGTCCATGGTGTTTAAATTTTCTGTGAGTCATTGTTGTGTTAATCAGACAGACCTTTTGCGAAGCCATATTTCATGAAGCGCACCAAACCTAAAAAAAAACAACTCATACTTACAATTCAATTGATTGAAGGCATGAAAAATATACTCAAAAACAAAACACAAGTTCGTCAATCCTTTATATATTTATATCATACACTAGTATCACATGTATATATTCAAGCTTCATTATCTAAAAATATATCTTTTATTTTTAGACAATTCATAAGACACCATGGAAGCTAACCAGGAAAATGTGAACATAAACTTAGGATCCAAACGAAAGGGTTTGTTACTAATTATCAAGAAGTATTTATTCCCTTGTATGCATAAATGGATCATTTATCATTTAATCACGTGGTTTATGATTATATGATATTAACGCATGGAATTACAACGCTTACATATGCATGTGCTTCACAAGAACTTTCTTTCTTCAAATCATTAATAAAATTTATTAAATTAATTTGATTAATGATTTACTAATTTTGTCATTTAATTCTTTAATAATTTTTATGCAGAATTATTGAAAATAATATTTTAAATTTTATTTGGAAAACTTTTTAGATGATTAGGAAAAATATGCCTGGTCCTAAGCAAGTCATTATACTTCAAAAAGACTTTCCACAGGTCTTAATTATTAATGCAGTCATATGTTGATTTTTAAATAGCAGCTTCAATTGATGAAGAAAGGGAAGTAAAGAGAAAAATACCTAGATTTTCTGACCAGACCAGCGATGAAAACAATGAGCTTGGTTTGAATGCTAGAGATGGTACTGCAGAAACAGATTTGAGTAGTACTGAAAACAAAACGCTAAACGGTAATCAACCATGCGCGCTAAATCTTAGTATAGTTACGAGTGAATCGATAAAATTTGAATCCACTGCAAAGAAAATCGAAGATGATGACAAAATAGGTGACAATGATTGGAGCAGAAATGATGAGGAATCCCAGAAGTGTGGTCAACTATACTCGCCAATTCCTATAGAAAGCAAGACTGAATCTAAGAAAGATGAAAGCTCAAAAAAGATAACCGAGGACAAGGAACAAGTCGGAAAGGGAAAAGAAGAAACAACAGGGACCAGTCACGTGGGACAGTCTTCGTTAAAAGAAGGGAAACCAATACTTGAGGCAATTGATTCGATTGATAAAAACATCTCAGACGCAGAGAAAGATACTGAAGAGGATAAGCTTGAAATAAGTCCGGAGGGTTCAAATGAAAACAGTGAAGATGGTGCTGATTCCGATAAGGAAGTAGCCGTAGAAGATGAGCGTGATGAATATATTTACAGAATCCTTCGATTTAATGAAATCTATCAAAATGGACTGAGACCAAAGAACATCAATTCTGGAATTAGTATTCAGCAACATGTAGAAAAAGGGAGTAGGCGCCAGGAATCGAGGTATATTTCCTGCTGTAAAACGCTTCATGGCATAAGAAATTTAGGAAGTTTAACGAATCAGTATAAAAGAATTAGAGATGTGGTACAGATAAATGTCACGAAGCTTAAAGATAGAGCCCGAATTATAGATTTGACAAATGAGGAAATACGAGAACGTCATATTTCGCGTGAATCCGATGCATGGGGGTATGCCGCAAATTTTCAGGAAGTGATCATAGACCCCACGTCACATGTTCCTTCAGAATGTGTGGAGAAAATCGGCGTCGTTCATATGAGAAATTTAAATCTCGACTGAGCCTTTTTCATCCTTACGCGCTAGTAATGAGACACGTTATATATTTTAAGCGGTAATCATTGGAACAGAACACAAAGTCATATTCATTTGATGATCTTCTAATTATCAGTTTACATCAGAAATATATCTTACTATAGACAGAACTTTCCAAATTTCACAATGACAGATAAAAGGAAGTAACAGAAAGGTGTTTATTATATATAAATTACCAAAGCATGATGTTGCTGACTGACGTTTTTCATACTAATTGATAGTCCATTATTTATACACTGTATTGACGACGGATTTTTCCGTTATTTCCTGATCATGACAAGAAGCACACGGCATGTATGACCGGTCGGCAGGTAATGCTTACTCCCCCATGGCACCTGATCCCAACTCCGATGTTTGGAAGCCCGTGTTTGCTCTGCTCCTATTTCGTCTCGTTTAATGGATTTTTTTTTTTAATTTATATTGAATGCTGTTCATTATTACCTAATGTTTATTATTTAAGATTTCATATTTTAGTACTATCTTAATAAATCACTGTAATTGAAATCTTAACAATATTGATTATGTTAATAATGGCACATGAATATTTGCTCATGATGGTCAAGAAGTTATAATTTGACACCAGCTATGTTTTAAAATTAGTGTAAGCAGTTTTATCTGGATATAATTCTTTCAATAAGGGCAGAAGATACAAACAAACATGTCAACAACAAAAAAATGCAAATAACAACTCGGGTCATGTTTCAACGGGTAAAATGAAAACATTTTACGACTTAGTTTTTAAATTTTTATTCAAAATTTACACAAATGGGATTTTAAGTGATAAATATTTGTATAGCTTAATAGGGATGGTTTCAGAAGAGTAGACGTTTGAATATATCACAGAAGGCTGGATTGAAATTATGCTAAGAAGAGAGCTTATAAAGCAGAAAGGCAATATCCAATCATGCAAGATACCTCGTTCAAACAAGAATGTGAAGGAAAAGTGACATCTTTCTCCTTTACGTATTTTTTTAATTGAAAAAAAGGAAATGACTTTCAAATGCTAATTAATTTACATTCAAACTGAATATTAGTGTTATCTTATTTATAATAGAAGCCAATTTAATAAATTTAACAATATTTTGATCGATTGAGTCCTTGTCTTAGACATGATGGGATTCTATAATCCGTTTCCAGTTACACAAAACATTTTAGATCAAGTGGAATACAAGACGTAGTGTGAGGATGTCTTTAAAAAGTGCGGTTTATTTGACCAGAAATCATTGTTTTATGTATCTTTCTAACACTTAAGTAAACATTCGTTATTAATATTGTATGAAATAATTGTACTAAATATATTTTGTTGAAATTAACGCAGTTTCTATAATAAAACATAAGATTTTTTTTAAAAAAGAAGGGGGGGGGATAATATTTCTGATTAATTTTGCTTTGTTAATTTAGATACCTGTAGCTTTCCTTTCACACACAAATTAGTATTTCTTTCAATATCAATAATTAATCTTTAAAAAAAGAACATTATCAGCAAGTAAAATAAACGACTTATATACCCCCCCCCCTCTTTTCACTTTAATCGCTAGTTTTAAAAAAAATTGACTTGGGAAAACTCTACGACCGGGCGAAAGTGTATGAGGAGGAATGTCTCTTTTATAAAATATAACTTTCAGCCGTAGGGTATGCCGGTCCATTAAACTCAAAAACTAAGCATCTTTTTCTAGGATTGTCACTCCACTAATAATATGTCGGACATATCTGTAAGTGTTGTTTTTGAAAGATGAGGGATGATATAACAATTTCTCTGCAAGCTGAGTGGATTAAATACCAATGTGTCAAGCACTGGGCTCAGGAGTCTTATTCAAGTAGTAAACATACGTCTAGATACATGAGTAGATGAGACACCACACTTGTCAGCAATATCTTCATTCAGATACCCTAATCTGAGTTTCACAATGCATAATATCATTTCCTCTTTTGGACTGATTGTTCTTAAATGGCACGATAAATTAGCCTTTTTGGACCCTTCCACTAGCACACTTTATTAAGATAAGGGAGTATTGTTTTATACACTGCAATAAAAGATGCCAGAGTGGGTAAACCTGTGTAAAATTTTACTTTTGCATCAGACTTCATAACTGTCATTAAAGAAAATCTTTTGAGGGGTACCGATTATTTTTCCTTTTACTGACTTTGAATCAAGGTTTATCTCAAGTTACTTAATTTTGGCTTT
This sequence comes from Saccostrea glomerata, assembly GCA_003671525.1. Lineage (NCBI taxonomy): Eukaryota > Metazoa > Mollusca > Bivalvia > Ostreida > Ostreidae > Saccostrea > Saccostrea glomerata. Next base: position 24,135 of record PRKT01001274.1, on the reverse strand, counting down.
AAATAGGCATTTCTTTGTATCATTGTCATTTGAAGAAATATTGACCTCTCCAGAAGTTCCTTTCGCATAAACTTTGTTCCATTTCAAAAAAATCTGAGGTTGAATTCTGAGGAATAGAAAGGTCTGTCAATTCCAGTTTCCTTTTCTTTGATTAGTCTGGAAAACTGTTTTTGATGTCTTCTTAGGTGGTGGCATCGAGGTAATTGGCTTGTGTGGTGTGTAGCCTAATTTCAGTGTTGGATAAGGATTTGCAGGAGTTGGCCTGATATCTAAGAAATGCTCAAAACAAACCCTGATATCTTCTTAGCCTTGGGAGGGGGGGGGGTAAAGGTAGGACCG
>PRKT01001273.1:65524-106235 GCA_003671525.1 Saccostrea glomerata | reverse complement strand
GGCTTCGTGTCACTTTTTTGTTCAGTGCATTCACTCTTGATTCTGCGTCCTTTCCGGCAACAAAAGATGTGGAGGGAGCTTCCAAAACAAAATATTATTTAAAAACGCATCAAATGATTATTCTCAGAAAAGGTTAACCCCCTCCTTCTGCATAATACAGGAACATTTTAACATTTTCTATATTGATTAAAATATTTATGCATACTTCTTAAAGTTAGTTACTTCTGAAGATGGTCCAAAAATGTATAGCTTAAGTTCCCTGCTATCTACCTTGCATTTTACTTGTGGATGTTCGAAGCCCTCAGACGGGGTTTTCCTATATACTCCTATGTAAAACTTTGATCGGCCATTTTGGCCCCTAACTTACCCCCGGGGGTAATGATTTGAACAAACTTGAATCTACACTACCTGAGGATAATTCCACACGAGAAGAAGACTTTTAAAAAACGTCATTAAATTTTCTCTAATTAATAATTATCTATCTTTGGAAAAGGGCGTGGCCATTGATTTGAATAAAATTGAATCCCCTTTAACCAAGGATACTTTTGTAGCAAGTTTGGTTGAAATTGGCCCATGTGGTTCTTGAGAAGAAGATGAAAATGTGAAAAATTAATTTACAACGACAACAACGACTTAGACGACGCCAACGACAACAATGTCAGACAACGGACAAATTTTGATCAGAAAAGCTCACTTGAGCCTTTAGCTCAGGTGAGCTCATAAAGGGGGGGGGGTTAAAACCCCCGAAATGCCCCTCTGGTCTACCAATGCTTTCATATAATTTGGATCAATTTTCATTTATTATAAGTTAATAAAAAGAAATCAATAAATACACACCTGAACATATGCATATATATTTATATCATATTGGTACATGGAACACCAAAGCAATTATACTTGTCAAATTGACAAATAATTTTTACTTTTCTATACGTGTGATTCGTCCGTACGTTTCGATAGTTACACAGGTAATCACAAAGTAAACAACCTTACCGTTCGTAAAACAGACATTCGTTCGTTACGTGTTTGGTGCTCTCTACTAGGAGTCTTTGATCTATTAGTCAGTCATACATGTATATATGTTTGGATGGTGGAACACACACAATTTAGAAGAACTATGCAAAAGAAACATTATCAATGTAAAATAACAAAAGAAGATATTGTCAAACAGGATGATGTCAAAAGAAAGTAATTGTGATTTCTGATCGACTGGACATTGACGATTGACTCCATTTTTAAGCGCTAAGCGCAGCGCAAAGCGCTTTCTGTCAGCGTAAATCTACTTCCGTTCTGGATCCAGCGCCACTATAAGCAAGTTAGATTACTCCACTTGTTATTCTAAATATATGCAACTGGAAATCCCCGACTCTCTTTCTGCTATTTTAGTGTAATGCTGCGTTACGTGCATTTCTAATAATAGAAGGTAATTAGTAAGGTTTAAGGATGTTCCACAGTTAGAAGATAAGAACAGTTCTTAGCATGCTTTTCTCTATACATTGTAGTTCATTTAAATCATGTCGGCACACATTAATTTGGTACCACATACATGTAGCTTACTATTGCTGCCTCTATGGCGCAATTACTTAATTATAAAACCAGTATATTATTTATTATGTACATGCAATATAGTGATGGAATATTCAATACGTATCCAGTGTATGATTTAAAACTCAGATTGGTTTTTGATAAGTTTTTAAATCTAAAACTGGAAGTGAGTTATTCAATAAAAGAAATCACATAAAATTGATTTACAATGAACTACAACTGTACTTACATAATATGGTACGTTCTATATGTCCATATAAACTATAATTATTTTTTTCTTCTAGACAATTATTTCAGGCAATGTAACTAAAACAAGCCTTTCTATTAACATCTTGCATCATGCTGAGATTTATCAGTGAAGTTGATTTTCGCATCTAAGTATCAATTAGTAACAGACTGGAATGCATTCAAGGACCGTCTTTTTTAATGTATATACTTGCGTTGAACATAATTCGAAAGGAAGGACAGTTCGTGGCTGTATAGACATGCAGAGCATGTGGTGGATGTGTTTTCAACGAATCCACTCAAATAGTAAAACTTATTTTTCGGAATACATGTATTGTGCTCTAAAATTGTGCTTGTAGTGTGCAGTATATGGCGAAACATGCTAAAACTTTAATTAACGTTCTTAGAAATGGACAGAAAAAGGGCTGATTAAAGTGTAGGCAAACGGTGCAATACTTGAAGTAGGGAACTAGGATTAAATAGTTTCTGTAAAGATGTGTCTCAGCTGTGTTGCCGATTCTTAATGAAGACTAAATAAAAACAGAATAAATAATGTTGTATACTTTCATGAAGATTTATTAATACTTGAGATCAATACTGTATTGTCTTTCTTGGACTCTTGAATTATTAACCATTGAAATAGCAGGAATGTTATGAGAAATTATTTTCAGTATTCCTTTTTAACTAGCACAATAATGCTGTAGATATGTTTTCCCTCTCAACATGCCTCGCATGGTAGTGAAGGTCATACATACACAAGTAAAGAGTGGTGAAAATCACCAGGTGTCCGTAAAAAATACTGAAGCATTTTAAATTATTTCAACAATAGTCAAAAAAACTTTTGGGGGTTTAACGTATGACGGGTTTAACTTATTTTTATCCCAAAGAAGAAAAGTGTAAAAATTTTATTGCAAAAACGTATCATTTACTAATGAGTAACCCATATTGTACGAGGGCTGTTCAATAAATAATGTCCTCGGTGCTCAGAAAGAAGCAAAAGGCGCTTTTCAATGATTTAGTCTTCATGATTTTACTTATTAATCTCGTTTAAATAAAATACATGTCCGTAACATTTTTTCCCAATTTCTGATTGTTTTTAGAACTCATTTTGGGGTATGTCCCTTAGTAAACTGGAAAATGGCAGATCCAATGATTTCCCGGACTTGTTTCTGACTTCTGAAAGGTGTTTTTTGCAAGTTTGGAAATAGAAACAAATCAAAAGGTCAAAGATCTGGCGAATTTTGTTAATGTGAAAAAACATCTTTCTGTTTATCCCGAAAATCTTTTTACTCTTCAGGGCATGTGGTTTGGATGCTGTCATGAAGAAATTCTATGTAGAGGATTCCTGAATCTGGGACCTTCCTCTAATATACCTTTTGATTTTTTTTTTTGCAAAAATGCTTTCTAGACTCCTCCAGAAATTAAACTGTCTCTCCGAATACGAATTTGAACAACAATACCTCTAATATTTAAGAAATTGGTTAGAAACCTGTCTCTATCCTCTTGCAATTCCTTGCTCTTATCAGACCTTCGCTGTTTTTATCAAGTACATCTTATTGTATAAAAATTTGTTTTTAGGGTTTTAAGCAATAGATTCATGGTCCAATATCTGTATGAAAATAAAAAAAAAACGTGGAAAACTACAATTGCTGATATTTTAAAATAATTGTAAAGGTTATACGCTGTCGTTTTCACTCATTTTTCAAAATATAGGGTGACCTTTGAGAACCAAGCTTTTTTACCGTCAAACGTTTCTTAAAAACAGTGTAAACTACTCCCGATATGATGTCTATCAAATTTGCTATGTGTCTTAAAGTCAATCATACACCATCAAATATTATTTGTTGAAATTTGGCGAACAGTACATAAGTTGTTATAATTTTTGTTGGCAAGGACGGTACATGTACCCATTTTTGATGCCCATTATATAATTTTTTATTATTGAAATCCACCTGCTCTTTTGTCTATGAAACAGGCATTGATTGCTGTAAATACCACATTTTTCAGTGGATATTTCTTTGGGATTTCTAACAAGTTTTACGGCAGCTTTATTGAAGCTTTTATTTTCGTTCTAGTTTACTGATTCTTTACCATTCATTTATAATTCAGTGTCTTGAAAAGCCCTTGTTTTCCAGCTTCTCACAATGAAACTATGTGATGAAAAGTGGTCACATAAACTGATATAAATTCATGGAAGATTTAATAATGAGAGAAAGTCAAGTTTAATGTCATATGATATCTGTAATAAATGTCATATAGTTCAGGACACTATTTATTGAACAACCCTCGTATATCAACACAAATGTTACTGCAAATACATGTACACTATAAATCATATATTTGAAAATCAGAGATTACAGGATAGCATCAAAAGATAAATATAGTATCTTTATACTAAAATTTATATTTACATATTATCTCTGACTTCAAGGGCGTGAATTCTACGGATGTTAATTTCATTTACAAATGACGTTGTTACAAACATGAAGCCAATCTTCAATTTGAAAAAACTTTTAAATGCAGAATGAATTTGTTATTAAATATGATCAACAGAAGATTTTATCTTTCAGTGTTGCACGTAAATGAGAGGAATTTAGTGACATTTTCAAGTGTTAACATTTTTACTCATTTTCTAGCAAAAGTATTGTCTTCCCACAAAATTTTATTAAAATAGAAAATTTGGTGTTAACACAGTATATAGCTACATGTACATTTAGACTTTAAATTTGATCGGAAAACTCGTTTACCATCTGGAAAGAAAATAATTTTATACGCAAAAATATTTTCTTGCAATTTCTGGTACATTACTGTAAGTGAAATTGATTGATCTTTTGACATACAAAGATAATGTATAATGCTTGAAAAAAAGGCATGAGACAATGTTCAATTTAATATCCCAACGGGGTTTTCATATTCAGGACTCACATACTTTTTGACAAGTTGACTGTGCTCGACCTAGCGCTATCGCACAGATAAAATATCGCTTAAAATTCAATACAACGGGACATTTTAAATTAAAATAATTCTGACGAATTCCAAATCAATATGCTTTGCGCTTCACAGTACTTTCAGTACTTTGATTTTTAGTATGGCGCGCATTACGCACTAAGACTACACGAGGTCTTAACGATAACAACCCTGTAAACTGGGGCTGTATATCTCAATGCTGTTGCTATTTACGAATCAAACTATTGAAATGACGACATAGGGACTGTTACATACATACGCGTAAAACCATAGTATAACCGTGTTTTCTTTTATTTTTCTTCCGTTTTTTTTTTATTTTGAATATATATTCGTCAGAAAACAAATTTAATTTGAAATAAGTTATTTTTCTAAATAAAATATTCTTAAAACACACCTTTTTATAATCACATACTTCGAATTACAGTTTCATGTATTAATATTTAAATAACATTGATTCGGGTGATTTGTGGAAGACAGTTCTTTTCCAGAAAAATCAGTCACATTTGGCAAACTCTAGTAATTAATATATATTTCTCTAACGTTCGATCCCCAATAATCTTTGATTAAACTCTATGAACAAAACGTTTAAAAAACACAGGGTCCACGTTCTGAAACAGACATGCAGAGTCATTATAGCACTTTTTACGAAATTCGTGCAATAGCGCTAGCCAGGTCAAGGAGAGTCCGTTTGCAGGCCTATTCTGTTCGCTCATTGTCAATACATTAAATTTATTACAGCTAGCCCGGAAGCCCGGCCTGCTCTCTCTCTCTCTCTCTCTCTCTATATATATATATATAAGTGTTGGTATATTGGAATTAGGATGGGAGAAGTTATTTAGAATTTAAGGTTTTCTAAGCATAAAAAAGATTGTCAATTAGCATGTTCTTTCCCTTTATAAAGAATATGATACAGTTTCAACACAAAATAAGCCCTATATTTTTTTTTCTAAAGTGATATAAGAAATAAAACTTCATTCTCTCTGAATCATAGGAATTCCCTGCAGTAGGAATACACAATTTTTTTTTTCTCATATGATCTCCTTAATGCTAATTGTGAAGTTATTAACTTGTGCATTTTTTCCGTATTTACTTGTTGCAGAAAGTTGCAGAAAACATCAATTTTTAGTGGAATTTTCTTTCTGGAAACATACTAAGGCACTGTCGCCCAGGAAATTTTGAGATATGTAATTTTTCATTCATAGCAGTTTACATAATATATCCAAAAATCAATGTGGGCGACGGTGGCAAACATTTTTTTCTAAATGAAAATTAGCGCAGAAATGAGTCATTTTGAGTCTTTTCTGCCATTGATGACGTCATATTTGCAGAAAGGTCCTCCTTAATGCCATATTCTTTAATGATATGATTTAATGATCTTTAATGATTGATGATTATAATATATTTACTTCTGTAAAGTGAATTTGTAAAAATATATATGCTTTTGAAATTTAATATATAAAATTGCTTATCGTTTACTCAAAAAAAAAAGGACAGGTCCCTTTTTTAGAACATCGAATTTTACTTAACGTACTCAGCAAAGTTCGTATTTTGAATTCTTACAATGAACAGCATTTTTGAATAAAGGTGATGAATGTGCCTGGTTTCAAGTTATATTTTCTCCATCCAGCATTTATACTTGAGGAACTGATAAAGTTTAAAGGGTATTGTATTTGTTCGATTTTCATCCGACTTTAAAAGTTTTCAAAATAATCTCTACTATCGTCTCTATCATTTAAACACATGCCTTTTTGACACATATCGAAGCGGTTTGATGATCAAGACTCATTTCCATTGTTTGCTTTATTTATTTTCCGGGCGACAATTGATGGTAAAATGGATGTTTTCTTGTTTGTCTTAGATGTATGCTTATTTACGACAATTCCTTTTGATTTGAGCCGAAATAGGATCAATAAGCAGAAACGCTGCAATTTACTTGCAGAACATATTCATTATCCTGCGTGGACAAGATCATACAATTTTTTTTACCATATTGAATTTTGCGTTTAAGGAATACTTTTTGTTTTGACCCATGCAGTAACAAACTATCTATCTGTAAAATTTGATTGAATTATATCCACTTTAAAAATCACTTTGAAATTGCTTGTTCTTCATTGTAATTGTTAATATGAGTATGACCTTAAGATGGGTTGTATTAAAAGATGACATTCAAACGAAAGGGGATGTAGATTTTTTTTTGTCTTTACCATACAGCTCAACGCACTTTTTAAGCTCACATGGTTTTCCGCACACATTAAGGTCACATTATATTCTTTTCGAGATAAAACGAACATTATCGACCTTTAATACTGGACCTTATATGTATTTAATATCTCATTTTAAAGGTACATATTCTTCAAATTTATAATATTAAAATTCGATGTCGATGTCGATGTTTTAAACGGGACTTCATTAACAAATTATATGATGCTACATTTATATTATTTCGCCATATGTTTTTTCAAATTAAAATTATCTAGCTTTTTTCATACTATTTAGTTGAAATTTTCAAATTTTCATCTTAACAATGAGTTTTTTTCGAAGTGATTTGCACATTTTCCATACTCATCGAGGTGTTTTCGAAAAGAAGAGCCGAAAAATGACAATGCTGCTTAAATAAATCATACCAAAAGACAGGATAAAAAGGAATTAATTATCTTTTTAAAATCTAAATTGTTACAATTGAAAACAAAATTCTTTTACATTTATGGTCTGAAACTTTAGAATTTTGCGATCGGATGTATCTTTCAAGATGCTAGAGTCAGAAAGTAATCCCGAAAAATGCCAGCTTTTTAACACGAAATGCAGTCGAATAAATGAAAAAATACTATTATCATCTTGCGCTTTTGGAGTCATGTTATTGTACAGAAATACAAAGGTTACATAATTTGCACTATTTTTGAGTAAATGCAAGGCAAAGAACTACTTTAAAAATAAAGGGTACATTTGACGAGAAACCACGAAAAACCACTTTGGAACTATCCCAATCCACAAGCCAAGAGTATATCAAAATCATACCAATAATTATGTGCAAATTAAATTATGTTTTACTTTGGGTAAATAAGCTTAAAAGTAAGTTAGAAATCATTTTTAAGAAATATTTTTTCGCCTCGTTACACTATTTCGCATGATAACAATGTGACCCTAATTTGTGTGAAAAAACATGTGAGCTTAGAAAGTGCGTTGAGCTGCAAACAGATAAAAATAACATATAGCATAATCATTATATAACAAGTAAAACGGTTACTATGAAATGCTTGATCATTCTTCAGCTAAATGATAACAATGTACAGACTGTTCATATTTTGCTATTTCCTGTTTGCTAAAAATTTCAATATCTTAGAAATGGAGAGTTTTGTGGAATCATGTCCTCAAAATTTAACAGAGGTTGTAGAATCCTCTACCAGGTTGGGTTGTGGTCAGGACTTGTATGGAAACAATCAGTACATCTGTCTCCCAAATACAAACAAAACAGGACTTGTACAGCTGTGTTTCAGAGGAGTCATGAAATTTATAGAAAGGGGTGAGTAGTCTGGTATCAGCAGTTTTAAAGGAGTATGGACACTGATTTTTAGTTATTATATATAATATGTTCTTAAAATTCTGGTATATTAACACGACTTAAATGTTGCTAAAACATTTCAGAACAATATATATTAGAAAACATTCTTCGAAAACTCTTTCAACTAAATTATAACTAAATACTACGAAAAAGGGGAATATAGAGAGGTATCTGATTTACACACAATCACATTTGCACAAAGTATTTGTTTATACTAATGAAAAAAAGGGGGGGATTACTCGTGTATTAATAAAATAAATTTAAGATATACAGGTAGTCCAGGATATTTAGAGTAGAAATGGGAGATGGCAAGGTTATTACATCAGCATTGCTAGTTCGTGTTTAGTGAATGGCAAAGAAATAGAACACGTCATAGAAAAATAAACAGTAACAATACACGACTTTGTTTCAGATTATACAACCCCAGAAGCTTGACAATATTTTCAAGACAATACTTTTTCACGAATTTCTAAGAATGTTCTTGCAAGACCAATTCATTAATCTGTAGTTCTTTTGAAAAAAGTGGAAATATAAAACTTTAAAGAAGGAAGCAATCTAAACTGTGTCCAAGGTCTTTTTGAACAAAAGCATTCTTAAAAAAAAATTAATAAATGTATATCATAAGAATCTGACTAGATTTAAATTACCCAATCACGTTCACATTCAAGATTGTTCCTTTTGGAACATCTTGAATGCCTTTTGGAAGATCTTGAATGAGCACCAATAAAAAAATTAAAAACAAAAATATTGAACTTGAAAGAATCTTAGTTATGATATAACAAATTTTAAATTAATTATTTATCGGTTTATTTGTCAATTAATTTAGCTCGTAAATTTATTCATTTACTTTAATAATTATTGTATATTCATTTACATTCAGTACAACATAAAATAAGTGCCAGTCAATAGAAATCAGAAAATAGAGGCCCCTGAGCCACATCGCTCATCTGAGGTCTGTGGCTAGTATTTCTAAAGGCAGTAATCATTTCAGTATTGAAAAAGTTTAAATGCATAAGTAGTTCCGACCGGGCCTTATAGGGATAGAGGTGGTATGGTGGATATAATTTGAACAAACTTGTCTAAACTTACCAAAAATGCTTGCATATTTCTTTGACTAACTGGGGCTTTTCTTTATTTGAATATGTACTTTCATTTTTGTCCCACCCTTCCCCGGGGTCATGATCAGAACAATTTGAATTAACAATATCTAAGGATGGTTCGAGAAAAAATTAAACAACCACGGCTTTGCTGTTCTTGAGAATATCTCACCTATGGTTTCATATGTTAAACTTTGATTGTCAATTTAAGTCAATTCTTTCATTCGGAGCCATGTATGATTTGTACAAAATTAAATAATCTACCTATCAGGGTGTCTCCATATAGATATGACTAATCATGACTTGTGAGTTCCTGAGAAAAATAGATTTTAAAGTTTTTCACTATTAGTTTCTACATAAAACTTTGATCATCCAATGAGGCCCCACACTACCCCTGGGATCATGCATTGAACAAACTTGAATCTACTTAACCTTAGGATAATTCCATGTAAAAAGACCAATCATGACATTGCACTTCTCGGGAAGAAGATATTCCAAATTATTATGCAAAATTAGATCGTTCATTGTGGTCCCATCATACCCTGATTTAATTAAAAAAAACTTAATTGTACAATCTTTCAGGAAACTATCATTGAAATATTATCTTTTTCTGGCCCAGTAGTTCTTGAGAAATTTTTCAATTATGCAATCAAAATCTCAAACCTTCGGATGAAATTTTTTTGAAGATGATACACTTTTATTAGCTCACCTAAGCCGAAGGCTCAAGTGAGCTTTTCTATTCACATTTTGTCCGGCGTCTGTGTGTCTATCTATTCGTCTGTCTAGCTGTCCAAGTGTCTCTCTGTCTGTAAAATTTTCACATTTTGGACTTCTTTTCAAAAGCCCTTGGGCCAATCTCAACCAAACTTGCCACAAAGCATCCTTGGGTGAAGGGGATTCAAGTTTGTTCAAAGAAAGGGCCACGCCTTCATTCAAGGGGAGATAATTCGGAATTAATGAAAATTTGGTGCCATGTTTAAAAAATCTTCTTGTCAAGAACCATTGTGCCAGGAAAGATGAAACTTTTGGGGAAATATCCCCAGCTAGTGTGGATTCAAGTTTGTATATATTATGACCCCCGGGGGTCGGGCGGGGTCACAATGGCCGACCAAAGTTTTACATATATATAGGAAAATTCTTTAAAAAGCTTATTCCCAAGAATAACAAAGCCATATAATGAATCATATTTATATGGAAGCATCCTCAGGTTGTGTAGAATCAAGTTTATTTAAATCATAACCCCCGGGGGTAGGGCGGGGCCACAATGGCTTACCAAAGGTTAACATAAAAATATATAGGAAAATTCTTTGAAAATCTTCTTAAGAATAGCAAAGTCATAATTGATCATATTCAGATGGAAGCATCCTCAGATTGTGTAGATTCAAGTTTGTTCAATTTATATGGGAGCATCCATACGTAGTGTAGATTCAGATTTCTTGAAATCATGACCACCGGGGTATGTCGGGGCCACAATGGCCGACCAAAGTTTTCATAGAAATATATTGGAAAATTGTTTGAAAACCTTCGTCTCAAGAATAGCAAAGCCATTATTGATCATATTTATATGGAAGCATTCTCACGTAGTGTAGATTCAAATTTGTTCAAATCACGACTCCCGGGGTTAGGGCTGGGCCACAATGGCCGACCAAAGTTTTACATAGAAGAATATAAGAATTTTTCAAAAAAATCTTCTTAAGAATTGCAAAGCCATGATTGATCATATTCATATGGAAGCATCCTCAGGTTGTGTAGATTTAAGTTTGTTCAAATCAGGCCCCCGAGGGTACGGTTGGGCCACAATGGCCAATCAAAATTTTATATAGATATATATAGGAAAATTCTTTAAAAATCATTTTCTCAAGAATATCAAAGGCATGATTGGTCATGGGACTACTTTGGGATTTTAAATTTTCAATAATAAACTAATTTCTACTTTTTCCTAGCCATAGTGCTCAGGTGATGGATTTGGCCCATGGGTCTCTTGTTGTTTTTTTTATCCTGAATGAAATGCTAACTAAATCACTCTATTTTGCACTAAAATAAATTATACAGCTTTGAAATAGTCTGTTCCCTGCTGTTGACTTATACACGTGTTACTTTCCTCATTCTAAGGCAACTGTTTGGAAACCGACGGAGAAAACCTTTATTACATTGATTGTCATGGGTTTTCATCAGGTTGTCCTGAAGAAGATTATCAAAGCAAAACAATATACCAGTGTAAGATCACTGTTTTAAAAATGTAATTTCATAAAGAGACAATACTAATCAAATTAAAACAACATTGCAATTTTTAAAACTCATTTATTGAAATATTGATTCAATCTTTAATTTATTTATTTATTATGAATTTAGATCACGCCTGTCAAAGCATCAATACTGAACATCAATGTTTTCTTGCCGAATCATCATGTCCGAATTTGTAAGTATCTTCTTTTAAACTAAATAACGAAAAATTTATGGTTTGAATTTTCTGATGTTCTTGTTTTCATAAAAATAAAACATACTAACTTGATTCTACTTGCTTATGATCATCATTACATAGATATCTTGTAGTGATACATTTTGTACCTTGAATGTTAACTGGTAATTATATACTCAAGGACATTAAAAACGCCTATTGAAATTGTTTTTATTGTCATATGTATATAATGTTACATGTTGTAGGAAATTTATTAAAAATCATAATATAATTTGTTCATTTAATCTCTCTAATTTCCAGTACAATCAACGAGTTTGTTAACCGCGTTTTTTCAAGGCAAGCAGTTTAAATTACACTGTCGACATTTTTTCCCGTTTTGATCAGTAACGTATATGACCATGATTTGCAACTTCGCAAGCTCTCAAACGGGACCTCATGGATTGGCATACAGCTCGAATTTGTCTCATAGAAATGTTATTCCACTCTTCCTGTAGAGCCTGTGCCAATTCTGGCACGCTTGCGGGTTGGCGTTGACGTCTTTTTAACCGTCTTCCCAGCTCGTTCCACACGTGTCTGATGGGATTAAGATCGAGAGATCTAGCTAGGAATTCCAAGATGTTAACTCTATTAGCGTTTAGAAAGTCCATAGTAATGCGGGCTGTGTGTGAACGCGCGTTGTCCTGCTGAAACGTCAATGGATTATTGACAGTCTGATGACGTCGGATCTGTGGAAGAAGTTCTGGACGTAGTACGTGATCAATATAGTGCCTGACTGTTAGAGTGTCCCTCAAAATTATCAAAGATGACTTGAAATTTTGATTGATTGCTCCCCACACCATAACGCCACCTCCGCCGAATTGTCATGCTGAATGACACAGTTTGCAGCGAAACGTCCATGACGACGCCGGTAAATCCGTTGTCTGCCATCAGCACGGGATAAGTTGAATTTCGATTCATCGCTAAACACTACATCACGCCAGTTTCGACGATTGGCGAGCAAATTCCGTGCCCATATGACCCGCAATCGTCGATGACGTTGAGTAAGGACATTACCTTTCAATGGACGTCGGCACAATATTCCATGTTCTTTCAATCGTCGTCTCACGGTTCTGAGATGGATATGTCTCCCATGACGCCCAATAACATTTTTCGACGTTGAAACAGACGTCAAAAACCTGTCGCGCAAATGACGTTGCCTAATGAAGACATCTTGACGCCTCGTTGTTACGCGTGGCTGCCCACTTCGCGGACGGTCCTTGACACTTCCTGTGGCCCGATATTTCCTAAGCAATTTTGTTATTGTAGATTGGTGCACATTGAATCGACGTTCGATATCGCGTTTGTTTAACCCAGCGTCAACAAGACCAAGAATTGCATACCTCTGTTGCTCAGACAGCCTAGGCATTCCAGTCAACGGTTGGAATGACGTCAACTCTTGATATTCTGACTGAAATAGTGTAAGTTGTACGTGACGAGAGATGAAAAAATTCCTTCGGTAACTACGTGGGTGACTTTTAGTAAAGTGAGCACGGGTGAGACGGGCTGAGTTACGGATGAGTGATTTCGTTTTTCGATGATATGGATACATGCCAAAATGTTTAAAACACAATACATAGGCAAAATACTAGATAATCAAAATTGTGAATTTGTTTTAGTATACATATTCATATAGGCGTTTTTAAAGTCCTTGAGTATATATCTATAATCTTTTTATAGGATTAGTGTTTTTAAATTGTTTCGCTGCGTTTATGAGTTTCAACCACATACATTATAAAGGAAATAATAGCAAATGTGACAAAAGTATGACTTGCTGGTTTCAATAAAAACAGCAGTATCCCATCATTTTGCATATACCAGTATACTTGGCTAGCAGTATGTATTAATTTACCAAAGTTTTATTAAAATCGGTGTCTATGGCTTTCCATCAAATTTTGGTGCTTATGGTGAATGGCTCTTAAAATCTGCATGAGGTCAAGAGTCATTTGGTAGCCTCAAGAATACAAAAGGGAAAAGACGAAGACAAGAAAAAGCGTTTATTATTAGAGTGATACATTGAATATTTCCTCATACTAATTAAATTACTACTTTATTGCATTTCGATATATCAAGGTTTTTCAGATATACTCAAAATACATGTAAAGCAATCTATTAAAATTATTGTTTACCTAATGGTAAGAAAGATGGCTAAACGTGTACAATCTATCTGGTATCAATACATGTAGTAAACGATATTCAATTTCAACGATCTCAAAAACTCTGGCTAAAATGCCAAACGTTGATTTTTCTGCCTGAACGCTATGCCTTGGTAGAAAAAAAGACAACTAACGTTTTGGACAATTCAATATCTGTTATGCGACTTAATTTTTTTTTTTACTTTTTCATTCGTCATGTTTGATGTTACTACCAGAAGTACTACGGAAACATCTACGTTAGGCTCATCAACTATCCGTAGTAGCTACAACTTAACAATAAATATTCTTGAGAGCACCCTCTCGCAGGAGGAACACGACTCTACGGGGATTATTGTTGGAAGCCTGGCTGCTGCTTTGTTAATAATTCTTTTGGTACTGGTTGGAGTCCTTTGGAAATGGAAAGACAAGAAACGAGGACCGATTTCAGGTATCTTTTGAGGTTTTCATGTTGTAACACTATTGCATTTTATAATTTTTAAAACTATTATGTATATGTTTTTCTATCAAATATAAATTTTGCAATTCGAACATAAACATCCCATTGACGTGTTGCATGTTTAGGATCAAATAATCTCTGGAAAAAACGATGAAGTACTCATGCGCTTCATGTAGTCTTTAAGAAAATTGAAACGCTAACAATCCTTTTTTTGTCGAAGCTGCATAGCGAATCTGATAAGAAAAAAAATTGGAAAATTAAAGATTTCTCATGATTAATGGTATTTCTCATAGTCATAAAACTAAGTTTTAACGCTGACGAGGAACAGTTTATATGTTGATATATATTGATCACTTAAACAGATTGAGTTTAAAGATTTATATAATGTTCATAAGAATAAACATAATAAATAAGTGAAATTTTCCTTTTGGACATTAGCTGGTGAATCAGAAAATGTGGAGATCATTATACACACCCAGGGAGTGAATATTTCTATTTTACCAGATAATAAACACCCATTGCTGTCACATAAGGATACTAGCGATGGTAATGATTCTTTAATGAACATCTGATGTTCATAAGTTAAATATATATTAAAAATTGGATTAAAAATATAATTATTTTATAGAAATTGAAGATAAGTAAGCTATTTTATTCACATCAGATTAAATTTGTTTTAGGTGAATAAGGAAAACAATCCACATTCTTTTAGAATAATTCATTTATTTACAGAATGGTTAAGAAATATCAAATATTATTGTATTATTTGCTTTATTTATCAAGATACAATGGATTTACAAGATACATTTTCCAAGCTTGAACAAAAGGAAAACTTCAATGATGTTCCTGACATCTATCTCCTTAATGAAACGGAGGGTTTTACAGAAGTTGTAGCTAATTTTAAGCCAAAGGAGAGAGACAAGGGTTTCGCTGATATATGTCTCAAAACAGAACCTAAGAAGAATATTTCTGAGAATATCCAGGAGACGGATAGAAATACTGAGATGGAGGAGAGAAAATATGTTGTCCAAAACACTGACCATGTTAAAAGTAAATCAGAGGGAAGGGATCATGATATCACAGAAGCTGGTGTAAATAGTGAACAAGCTAAAAGAGAGCAATTTGTTACAGAGACTTGTGTCGAAAGTAAACTAGAAGAGACAGAGAATGGTGTCACAGAAGATGATTTAAGTATTGAAGAAGAAGAGGAGGAGGAGGGGTTCCCTAGTGAAACAGAGAAGAATGTCATTGGTGCTTCTGCAGATAACGGTGAGTTGATAAAGCAAACAGTACAAGCACTTATTCTTGACAATGTATGATATAAGGAATATTAACTCATTTTATTCTTATGTTTCAAAATGGAGGATATTATTTAAAATACAAAAGAAAACGTTTGTATTCAACTAAAATAGAGAATACATTTGCAAATGAACACAAATGTTGATCTTAATATTTTAATAGGTCGGGGTCCAGGAGAATCATTACTTTATACCAGACAGGCTGGCGTCAATAGTAAGTCGGTACATGTATTAGTTTATTATAATTCAGAGACCAGCTTCAATAGTAAACCGGAAAATATAGCTCATGTGGTTTAATCACTCCATGTAAACAACCAAATTAAAAAAAAGTGGTTCCCCGCTTTCGTTGTCTTTATATGTGAGATGTCCTTTTTTATTACCTATTGTAATATTCAGGCCCTAACATATGTGACTTAGAAATTAACACCATATCCGAATTTAACAAAAATAAGGTCAATCGTGAAAGTCGAGGTCAAAGATTGAAAAATCAAAGCAAGCTCGGAAATATCTTGTCACAGGCAATGTACATGTCAAGAAGACGGTACGGTTTGAGCTATATTATGCATTAAAAATTTATTGTTCTTAAAAAGTCATGAAACTGACTTTTACAATACTTGAGTAGTTGAGTATGATACCTCATTAAAGAATATGGCATGATGAAGAGCCTTTCTTGAAATATGACGTCATTGATTTGGTAGATTTTTAAGTTTAATGCAGAAATGCTTCAAAATGACTCGTTTTTATGCTAATTTTCCTTTAGAAAATAGTCTCTGACATCGTCGCCCGCTTTAAGTTTTGGATATATTGTGCAAACAGCTATGAAAAATCACATATCTCAAAATCTTTTCGGGCGACGGTGGCAGAGTATGTTTTCTTAAAGATAATTCCACTGAAAATTGATGTCTTCTGCAACTTTTCAAGAAAATATAGGAAAATGCACAAGTTTATGACGTCACAGTTAGCATTTAGGAGGTCATATGAGAAAAACCATTGGTGTATTCTTACTGCAGGGAATTACAATGATTCAGAAAGAATGAATTTTACGTTCTTATATCACTTTCATATTTTAGAAAAATTAGGGCCTAATTTGTATTGAAACTGTACCTTCTTCAAATTTGAAAGCCTTATCTCTTCTCAATCAAAAGGGACAAGATGTATTTGTTTAACACTGGTGATCCCGAATGTCAACATAGCAAAGATTAAACTTTTCTTAAATGCAATTTAAATATATTGTTACCCAAAGTAGGGTTTTTTCACAAAAAATCAATTGTAAAATAGGAAAACCCTGGAACAACCTGTTCAAAATTTACATGTATGGCCAAGGGTGATTTTGTGAAAGGTATGTCAAACTCCAAGGTCAAAAAGTAAAAGTTATTGGTTTCTTCAGAAAGGTCATCTTACAAGGATTACATATGTGAAGTATGATAAACCTAGCCCTTATTGTTCAAAAGTTATGGCCAATGTTAGAGTTTTTACAAGGTAGGTCAAACTTCAAGGTCAGACGGTCAAAGTTCTTGATATCCAATGAAATGTCCTTTGACCGGAATTGAAAATTTGAAGGATGAAAGCCCTAGCCCTAATCCTTCAAAAGTTATGGTCAAGGATATTTTTTAAAAGTAAGGTCAAACTATAGCGTCAAACGGTAGATGTTTTTGGTATCCAATGTAGGGACTTGCCACAAGGATCACATTTGAGAGTAATGAAAGTCCTAACTTTTACTGTTCAAAAATTATGGCCAAGGATAAAGTTTCGAAAAAGTAGGTACAAAACTCCAAGGCAAAGGTCAGAGGGTCAAAGTTTCTGTTATCCAATGAAAGGTCTTCCCACAAGAAGTTTAAACACTTAAGAGGAAGGTTTATATATTGATATATAGTGATCACTTAAACAGATGGAGTTATCATGTAAATAAGAATAAACATAATAAATAAGTGAAATTTTTCTTTTGATCATTAGCTGGTGAATCAGAAAATGTGGAGATCAGTCTAGACCAAGGTACAAATATTTCTATGTTACCAGATCATAGACACCCATTGTTGTAACATACAAATACTATTGATGGTAAAGATTCCTTAATGAACATCTGATGTTCATTACTTAAATTTTTATAAAAAAAAATTGCATTAAAAATATAATTATTTTATAGAAATTGAAAATAAAGTACTTTATTCACATCAGATTAATTTTTTTTTAAAGTGAATAAGTAAAACAATTCACATTCTTTTAGAATAAATCATCAATTACAATGAATTATTTGCTCTATTTATCAAGATACAATGGATTTACAAGATACATTTGAACAAAAGGAAAACTTCAATATCGTCCCCAACATCCATCTATGTAATGAAACGGAGGATTTCACAGAAGTTGTTGCTAATTTTAAGCCAAAGGAGAAAGACAAGGATTTCGCTGATATTTGTCCCAAAACAGAACCTAAGAAGAAGAATGGCCCTGATGTCCAAGAGACAGATATAAATACTGCGATGGAGAAGAGAAAGGAGGATGTCCAAAACACTGATGTTAAAAGTAAATCAGAGGGATGGGAGGATGACATCACAGAAGCTGATGTAAATAGTGAACAGGCTAAAAGAGAGCAATTTGTCACAGAGACTATTGTCAATAGTAAACTAGAAGAGACAGAGAATGGTGACACAGAAGATGATTTAAGTACTGAAGAAGAAGATGAGGAGGAGGGGTTCCCTAGTGAAACAGAGAAGAATGTCATTAGTGAATCTGCAGATAACGGTGAGTTAATAAAGCAAATAGTGCAAGCACTTATTCTTGACAATGTATGATATTGGGAATATTAACTCATTTTAGTTTATGTTTAAAAATGGGGGATACTATTTAAAATACAAAAAAAAACCCAGACGTTTATATTTAACTAAAATAAAGAGTACATTTGCAAATGAACACAAATGCTGATTTTAATATTAAAGTAGATCAGTGTCCAGGTGAATTATTACATTATACCAGACAGGCTTGTGTCGATAGTAAGCTGATATTAGTTTATTGTAATTCAGAGACCAGCTTTAATAGTAAACCAGAAATAGAGTGAATGTGGTTTAATCACTTCATGTAAACAAGCAAATAAAAAAAATGTGATCCCCCGCTTTTGTTGTCTTTGTAGGTGAGATGTCATTTTTTTTTACCTATTGTGCTTTTCACAAGAATTGAATATTTGAAGGACGAGAGCCCTAGCCGAAACCCTTTAAAGGTTATGGTCAATGATAATTTTTTTTAAGTTAGGCCAAACTCTCAGGTCAAATGGTAAAAGTTTTTGCTATCCAATAAAGAGACTTGCCACAAGGATCTCCTATGAGAGTAATGAAAGTCCTAGATTTCACTGGTCAAAACTTATGGCCAAGGTTAAAGTTTCAAAAAAGTAAGTCAAAACTCCAAGGCAAAGGTCAAAGGGTCAAAGTTTCTGATATCCTTTGAGAAAGTATGATGTCCAAAACACTGGTGTCAAAAGTAAATCAGAGGGAAGGGAGGATGACATCACAGAAGCTGGTGTAAATAGTGAACAAGCTAAAAGAGGGCAATTTGTTACAGAGACTAGTGTCAATAGTAAACTAGAAGAGACAGAGAATGGTGACACAGAAGATGATTTAAGTACTGAAGAAGAAGATGAGGAGGAGGGGTTCCCTAGTGAAACAGAGAAGAATGTCATTGGTGCTTCTGCAGATAACGGTGAGTTGATAAAGCAAACAGTACAAGCACTTATTCTTGACAATGTATGATATAAGGAATATTAACTCATTTTAGTTTATGTTTAAAAATGGGGGATACTATTTAAAATACAAATAAAACCCAGACGTTTATATTTAACTAAGATAAAGAGTACATTTGCAAATGAACACAAATGCTGATTTTAATATTAAAGTAGATCAGTGTCCAGGTGAATTATTACATTATACCAGACAGGCTCGTGTCGATAGTAAGCTGATATTAGTTTATTGTAATTCAGAGACCAGCTTCAATAGTAAACCAGAAATAGAGTGAATGTGGTTTAATCACTCCATGTGAACAAGCAAATAAAAAAATGTGATCCCCCGCTTTTGTTGTCTTTGTTGGTGAGATGTCATTTTTATTACCTATTGTGCTTTTCACAAGAATTGAATATTTGAAGGATGAGAGCCCTAACCATAACCCTTCAAAAGTTATGTTCAAGGATTGTTTTTTTTTAAGTTAGGTCAAAGGATAAAAGTTTTTGATATGCAATGAAGGGACTTGCCACAAGGGTCACCTATGAGAGTACATTTGTAATTCATTGGCAAAAACAATAAATTGAGCCAAAGGAAAAAAAATACAATAATTATTGTAATTTTCAACGTCGCAGGTATATTTTACAAAAAAAATTACATGTAGACGTAAAAATCTGACTATCTAGATGTGAATGGGACCGACTGAATTACTGAAACATCCTCAAGTATTTGAAAAAAAAACCATGGATCAAGTGACGAAGGGATTAAGCATTCCTTGTTAAAGTGACACACGCACTGGATGTATAATGTGATCATATATAATCTTTGCTCTCTTTCCCTAAGGGTGTTTGTGTGTTGTGAGGGGGTGAAAGAGGGCGTGTATCAGGGTGTGAGGGTTGTGGTTGTGTGTATGTGAGGGTGTGGGTGTGTGAGGGAGGGTGTGTGTGTGAGGGTGAGTTAGAGAGTGTTAAAATACCTAGTGTTCAATTCATTTTATTTTCTAAACCTTATTCATTTTTTGACAGTGTACAGTAAATCTGAATGCTCTTGATCAGAAGATGATATTTTTGATAATAGACATTTTCCCATGGACATTTTTAAAGGATATGTTTATTTTTTTTTTCTGGCTGCCATCTTCCCGGTTTCTAGGTTTGATATAAATCATATATAAAAACAATATTCTTGATATAAAGGTAAAATATTATAAAAAATTTTCTTAAAAAGTGATATATTTATGAACCCTGCAAGTGTACATGCGATTGTCTTAATCTTAAGGAGATGTCGTAGGGACAAAAATTTTGGGTTGGATTCCTTACTTACCTCCAATACTTCGTACTATAGATCATCCCTCAAGGAAATAAAAGTAGTACAATGAATCATTTAAAGCAAACTATTGCAGAACTCTTATGCATCGGAGGTTTACGAGGGATGTTCAAGAAATATTGTCCTGAACTGTATGACATACAATACAGTTATAATATGACTTAAAGCTTGACTTTTTCGCATTCTTGAATCTTTAATGAATATATAACAATTAATGTAACCACTTTTCATCATACAGTTTTAATGTAAGAAATTGGAAAACAAGGGCCATTCGAGACACTGCATTAAAAATGAATGGTAAAGAATCAGTTAACTAGAGTGAAAAGAAACGTTTCATTAAAGCTGCTATATAAAACTCGTTAAGAGTCCCAACGAAATATTCACTGAAATATGTAAAAATTTACGACAACCAATGTCTGTTTTGTAGACAAATGAGCATGTGGATTTCGATGATAAAAAAATATATATATTAAATGTGCATCAAAAACGGGTACCGTCTATGCAAACAAGAAAAAAATTATAACTAATATACTGTTTGCTAAATTTCAACAAATAATCACTGAAGATGCATGATTGACTTTAAAGACACATAGCAAATTAAATTGACATCATTTCCGGAAAAGTTAATGTTGTTTTAAAGAAACGTTTGACAGTAAAAAAGATAAAGTACTCAAATGTCACCCTATGTTTTGACCAATGAGTGAAAATGACAGCGTGTAAGAATATCTAAACAATTGTTTAAAAATATCAGTAATCGGTAATTGTAGTTATCCATGTTTGTTTAAAATTCAAACAAATTAGCTTGAATCTATTGCTTAGAACCCTGGAAACAAAATTTACATGAGATATCCTTGACAAAAACAGCAAAGATCTGATAAGAGCAAAGAATTGCAAGAGCACAAATACAGATTTATAATTATGCAATTTTCTTAAACATTAGTGGTCTTGTTGTTCAAATTCGTATTCGGGGAGGCAGTTTATTTTCTGAAAAGTCTAGAAAGCAAATCTTTGCAAAAAATCAAACGGTTAATGAGAGGAAGGACCCAGATTCAGGAATCCACTACATTAAATTTCTTCATGACAGCGTCCAAACGAACACGACCTGAATAGATACGGAGTTTTTTTGATAAATAGAAAGTTATTATTTTTTCACATTAACAATATTCGCCAGATCTTTTGCCTTTTGACTTGTTTCATATTCCAAACTTGAAAAAAAACACATTCAGAAGGAAGAAAGGAGTCCAGGAAATGACAAGATGTGGCATTTTCAAGTATACTAAGGGTCATAGTATAAAACGAATTCTAAAAACAATTAGAAATGTGATAAAAAAAATTTATTGACGTGTTTCAATTAAAAGAGAATATTTAGTAAAAATCATTTAGACTGAATCATTGAAAAGCGGCTTTTGCTTCTTTCCGAGCACCGAAGACATTATTTATTGAACAGCCCTCGTAAATTAATGGGATATTTCTATGAAAAATCAACATCTTTATATTTTATCTTTATATATCTCATGATTAATGGAATTGAAACATAGCAATTATGATTCTGAAAGACCCTTTAAGGTGTTTTCATGTTTGGGATAAGGAGTACGGGTCATAAATTTGACCTAGAGTTAGACATTTCTGCTCAATCAGCATCTGTTCTCTCGCAATATCAATCGCAAATTACAAGCTTTCCCTGTGTTGTCATCAAAAAGTCATTATTCATTAACTATATCCAATTTTTTGTTTAACACATAGGCCTGCAGTAAGATTTGTCAAATCTCTGGTTTTTAAATTATTTTATTCCGCTGATTCATTAGAACTCTTTTATGTTTACATATTAACTATGGAAAGAACATTTCCTAGCTAATCAAAATCATATCAAGAAAAGTTATTTTTACAAGATAGCTGCATTATTTAAGATTCTTATTTCGGTATACCTGTGATATGAAGTCCGCTCATTCACTTTGAGACAGGTGCTTGATATTACAAGCCCAAGCCCCCCCCCCTCACACACACACACACACCTTAAAAAGGATGTATTCACTATGACAAAAGAATTGACCTATAGGAAAGAAGAATTTTCCGGAAAATGTAACATTTAGAAATTTCAAAATCTTTATTTGTCTGAATTTTTCAAATTTGTATTTTAAAACTAAAATTTATTATTTACAACTTTACAACAAACCTTCAAAGTTGGCCGAAACACCATTTTGTCCGTGAAACCGTTGGTTTTTGCATGAATTTTGGCCTATAAGTCCTTCAGTGCAGGCCTGCCCCTAAATAAAATTGTGATATTTTGATAGGTTAGGAATAATTTATGATAGGATTTTTTAAGGGGCACCCCTGCCCTCGGGTCGAAATTCAAAATAACCTTAAAAAATTAAGGAAACCTGATTTTGATATTCTGTTTTAAATTTATACGTTTAATTCTTATAGTCAGACTAGCTCAGTTGATATATGTGATGATTTTTACAACTTGGAAACTTTCTTTTAAAGTCGGGAGATCGAATCCACCTGGTACCACACCTTTATAAATGTCATAGTCAGACTAGCTCAGTTGATATGTGCTCCGACTATATTACACCCTTCAAACCAACATTTTAAAGTCGGGGATCATATATCCACCTGGCACCACACTTTAAAAGTTTTTAATTTCAACTTTTCAAAGACTTTTAAAAGTTTTTTTATTGACTTGTGTGTTTTCTTTCAATTATCTATCCTTTATGTATACCCATTCTTGTTATTTGAAACAGTCAAACAGGTCTGGACGATTTCTAAATAAGAAAGTCAGAGCGATAACCGTGAACTGCTATAAATACACAGAGTAAACAAGGTGCTGGTCCTTCTGACCAATCAGATAACAGCATTTAGACAAACTCATGAAAAAATAAATAAAACGCGTGGTTTTAAAGTTTTTTCCTCCAAAAGATTTTTCAGAACAAATCCTTTGTAAAATTTATGCACATTTAAGAATAATATAATATTTATGACAATTCTACCGTGAACAAACACGACTCTAAAGCTAAGAATACGTTTTAAGGTCTCGTCAAAGTTCAACATGTCTAAAAATTTATTTTTACAATAACCCAAAAACTATGTGAGGTATGAAGTTAAAACTTTTACAGTTTATAAAGTTTTCATTGATTAACAGATAGAAAGTATCACTTGATAAAAAAAAAATACTAGGAAAAAATATTAATTGAGAACAGGTCTTCTTAAAAATGCATATATTTTCAAAAAATGCACTTCATTAATCCAGCGCTCTTAGTGAAAACCATTATTGCAGAAACGAAATATGTTTATCAATGAAGGGCAAGTTGGACTTGGATAGCCTCTGTAAAGTTGTTTTCCCTGTTTATTTTGTCCAAATGTCAAGACTTGAAAGTGAAAGTACATTGCAAATGGCGGATTCTATAGGGGTCTTGTATTTATACATGTTACGCTCTCAATAACAACATTTCAGAGACCTTTCACGTCCAACCTGCCCTTCAATGATAAACATACATTATTTTTGTAATGTTGGTTTTCACAAAAAGGACAGAATTATGCGGGTGCATTTTTTCTTTAAATATGCACATTTTCTGATACAATTTTTCTCTAAAAATATCTTTTTAAAAAATATTTATTATCAAGTGATACTTTCTATCTATTAATCAATGATATATTTATAAACTGTAAACGTTTTGACTTTATACCACACATAGTTTTGGAGCTATTGTAAAAATAATTTTTTAAACATGTTAACCTTTGACGAAACCTTAATCATAAGTGTTATTAAATATCTGTCACTATAGGAGATATAAATCCCAAAAGTTAAACTAACGTTAAAAATTTGATATAAATACGGAAATTTTACAGTTTTTTTTAAAAACCTGACTTTTATTTCTTATTGAATGGATGCTTGTCCTAATTTTTTTTTGAGTGTTTATTACAAAATCGTTCATATGCAGTTTCTCATAGGCGAGGTAAGATATTGGGATAAGTCGCATTCATGTATAATTATTCTCTTTCCTCCATGTTTTACGTCTTTCCTTATGGGTGCCGTAAGGCTTAATAAACATTCTGCGCTCATGAAACCTGTGATATTTTAAAATTATATGTAGTCCATGCGATAAACACTTACAAGTGTCAAATGGAATTCAAGCATCATCGATGAAAATCGGACAGCTAAGCAAAATCATATTCCAACATATAGTTTATTCTGGTAAATTTTATAATTGAACTTGATAAGAACTGGCTAGTGTGATTTATTCCTCCGTAATTACATTGTATCATGCATTATTTTTTATTTCGTTATCGAGATAAAAATGTCAATGTTTTTTACGGTTATTTTGTGGGGAATACCGTACCGCTTTCTTCAAAAGTTTTTATCTTACTTCTAAAACAAAATCAAAGTACTGAAAGTACTGATGGGAGTTGATTATTAAATTAATTCGATGTATGATTGATTGATTTATATTGTTTAACGTCCCTCTCGAGAATTTTTGACTAATATGGATATGCCACCACTTGCCGGTGGAGAGCTGCAATTTTTTTAAATTTATACTTGGCACCCATTGAGCAGAGAGGGGTCTTTACTGCGACCAGCTAGGGACCTTCGTTTATATGGTCTCATCCGAAAGACCGGTCTCCAAGTCTTTTGGTGGGATTCGAACCTGAATTCGATGTGTGTAACCTTGCCCACTTTCCAAATTATACTTATATTAATGCTTCTTGATTGAGGTATGTGAGATGCAAATGCATTTATAAGTGGATTTCGTGATCCTACAGAGCCAAAGCGTATGGTTTTGTTCTACTGTAAATCACTTTTTATTAGAAATGTATTTCCGCATAACTAAGCGAGACAGTGTTCTCTCTCGCACATATAAAAGTACTCCTTACAGTAAGAACAATAACCACAATTCGTAAAAAAAAAATTTGTCATGCTAATAAATAGTTACACGTAATGACTATCTCGTGAAAATAAGATGTCTCGAAAATTAAGTGATCTACAGTAATTTGAAAATAACTTGAATGATATGCGAAATCTTGATTAGATTAATCGTTTTCCTCACAGACTTCGTCCTTATCTTAGATGAAGGTACAGTGTTTGGAACTTGTACTTTCAGTATCTAAGATAAAAAGATGTTTTAGGATGAAAATGACATTCAAGACAGATTTGAGAGAAAATGAATAACACATATATCAAGCCCATATCAACAATTTATCATCGATAGTATAATGTCTAAGTG
Organism: Saccostrea glomerata; assembly: GCA_003671525.1. Classification (NCBI taxonomy): domain Eukaryota; kingdom Metazoa; phylum Mollusca; class Bivalvia; order Ostreida; family Ostreidae; genus Saccostrea; species Saccostrea glomerata. The sequence continues at coordinate 80,251 of PRKT01001273.1, read as the reverse complement.
TAGGGTTAGTCTATCAGATTCAGAAATTACATTTACTACAGCAAAATTAGTAACAGATTTATACACACCGGGTATTGAGTTTTAAAAAATCAGTTGAATTTTTTTTTCACAGATTGAGCAGGAGTAAATTCTGAAAAAAAGTTTAATAGCTAGGTTGTTTTTTACTATTTTTTATTATATATTCGAGTATATATTTTTTGTAAATGGTTAAAACCCCAAAATTCCATATACATACAATAAAATAAGTTCAATGATGTTCAAAAATGTGAATATAAGTATAGTTCATGTAGTATGTGATGTAACAGATTGGTGTATTTCATACTTAAAAACTCGTTCGATGATGACAAATTAATTATGCCTTTTTGCCTGGTATAATTCATCATGTTCATTTTTAAATTTAACATTTTATTTTTTTGAGACCGATTTCCGTGAAATCTAATTAAAATTGCAGCGAGATATTTGTTTAACCACAAAGCATAATTTACGTGTGAATTTGGCCCCCCCCCAAAAAAAAAATGTGTATGCACTAGTATTACACAGATCTGTGTTAGAGAGAAATTGGATACCCCAACATCCATCCACGTCCTTAAAATACTCAGTGTGCCAACAATTTGCAATAATATATTTCCACTCTTTATCTTGCTTAGTCAAACAGTCATCACGCCAATTGACTTTCACTATACTGTATAACTGTACAACTTTCCACAAACAAAAGAAATTAGCAAGCTTCATATATTACGCATATAAAAATCACCCTTTCATTTACTATCATTCTGGACACAAAAGTAAAAGGCGAGAAGTAATATTAATCCATGCAATATAGGTCACTTCTGCAGCAGTGGGGAGATCTTATCTAAATTAAGCTTTACACATATTAGAGATTCGCAAGCACACAATGCCCGCTGAGTGAGTCAGGTGCACACAAACACATGTATTGTAAACAAAACAGCTAACCTAGAATTGAATTTTTATTCTCTGTATTCCAATTTGACATTTAATTTTATAGTACATCTGATTATTAGGCTCATTGTTTTTTTGTCTAAATATACTAGTACTGTATCAAAACTTTCTGTTTTTAACCACCAGAATACCATCATGTTTTCTCATCATATTGCAGACGCTTTGTTAGTAGGGAATTTCCTGTCTTAAAATTAGAATACATGCACAATGTATGAATACATATCGGAATTGGTATGATTATTTAGATGACAGATGCTTAATAGGAAATTAAAACTAAAGTTGAATACAGATTGTGGACTATATTGTCAAGAATTATAATTTCTTCATAGTAAGTTTAATGAGGAACTATTTTCTTATTCGCAATGCTCATTTTCCTTGGCGGCTGTTTGTCAGTTGCACTTCCTGTTTTGGCCCACTGACATAGACTCGTTGATATAATCAACTCCCAAAAAACACGTGTTATCTCTTTGTTCTATGAAAATATGCTTTGAGGTGTGTAAAAATGCTGTTGTCTGATTGGACAGAAAAATAATTACGAGCACTTGTTGTATATTTATAGCAACTTTCAGTTATCGTTGTTGACTTCTTTATTTAGAAATCGTCCAGACCTGTTAAAAGAGATATCAAATCGTAACAATCCAATGTACAGTTGTCAGTCAGGCGGAACAAACCTCAGTATTAGAACACTTTCTACGAGGAAAAGAATAACTCACTCTGTGTTACTCGATACAGGTATTCTTTGCAGCATTGAGCTGCGATGAATTTCAATTGTATATATTCCTTAGAATTTAATCACATTGATTTTTGATACATACGTATATCAATAACTGTATTCCCTCGAATTTTACTTAGGCTTATAATCTGCACACATTAATGGTAGGTTTTATTATCCACGGTTAAAACATTTTTGTGACGTCTTCACCCTTTCATTTACTATCATTCTGGACACAAACCATGCAATATAGGTCACTTCTGCAGCAGTGGGGAGATATTAGAGATTCGCAAGCACACAATGCCCGCTGAGTGAGTCAGGTGCACACATACACATGTATTGTAAACAAAACAGCTAACCTAGAATTGAATTTTTATTCTCTGTGTTCCAATTTGACATTTAATTTTATAGTACATCTGATTATTAGGCTCATTGTTTTTTTGTCTAAATATACTAGTACTGTATCAAAACTTTCTGTTTTTAACCACCAGAATACCATCATGTTTTCTCATCATATTGCAGACGCTTTGTTAGTAGGGAATTTCCTGTCTTAAAATTAGAATACATGCACAATGTATGAATACATATCGGAATTGGTATGATTATTTAGATGACAGATGCTTAATAGGAAATTAAAACTAAAGTTGAATACAGATTGTGGACTATATTGTCAAGAATTATAATTTCTTCATAGTAAGTTTAATGAGGAACTATTTTCTTATTCGCAATGCTCATTTTCCTTGGCGGCTGTTTGTCAGTTGCACTTCCTGTTTTGGCCCACTGACATAGACTCGTTGATATAATCAACTCCCAAAAATAAAATCAGAGGTGGAATCAGGCGAATTTAATCCTTTTATGGCACCACCTACCCCGTAACGAGACAGTTATGTATATGTTCTCATCGAAATGACCGGTCTCCGCGTCTTGAACCTCCAAGAAGATGTATTGCATGTTCTTGAATAATGTGTATTAATAAGTCTTTAAGGAAATCTCATGTAGGAAACCTGATTTATATTCTAATATATTCTATTTTTTTTTTATTATTCGTACTTCTCAATCTATCATGTTCAAATAACATGTATTTATTTTTTAGGGAACATTAAACCTTATTCATCAGCCAGTCTGTCCATCTGTCACGAGAACTTTAAACTGTTGATAACAACTATTGAATGAGTTGAAATAGGACTTTGATATTTCACATGTGCATTATTTGTGACATCTGATCTTCAAAGATACAGTAACTGTGATTTTTGACCCTGTGACCTTGATCTTGGAGCTTGACCTACTTAAAAATATAACATTACTTTAAATTGATCATAACTTTTGAAAGCTTCCATTTTATTAAAATGTATTAACTTTGACAACACCTTTTAAAATTCACTGATTTTTTACCCTTTGACCTTGAAGTTTGACCTGCTTTTCAAAAACATTAACAATACTCATACCTTTTGACTGAGAAGAGATAGGACTTTTATTTTATCCATGTGAATTACCTATGACAACTCTTTTCTAAATACACTGACTTTTGACAACTTGATCTTGAGGTTTGATCATAACTTTCTAATGAGGAGAGATAGGGCTTTCATATTACACAAACATCACAATGTCATGTACGTAACCTGTGATAAAATCATTTCAAATACTGACTTTTACGCATGCGTAGTATATATAAAAAATGTCGCAATGCGGATAAATAAGACTAAACAAAGTTAATTTTCATATTCATCGATATAAAACACCTTTCGATGATTCCTACTATTGATAAAGACAGAAGAAAAACCAAAACTGGTTTTCTTTGGCCTTACTTGATGAACAGTGCCAGGTAGTCATCCAAGCAGAACGAGACCTTACCTGTGACTGTCCAATAAGTTAACAATGGAAGTGTTCGACAATGGTGAAATGTTTTAAGTAAGTTATAAGCCTCAAACTGACTATTATGTCAGATATTAGACTCTCCTCGGCGCTAACGCGCCTCGGGTCGTCTAATATCTGACATAATGGACAGTTTTCGGCTTATAACCATTACATAAATAGCTTAAACATAAAGAATAAAATGTCAGAAACAGTAAACATTACCATTATGCACAATGAGAAGTAAAGACAAATATCAATTGTTACATTTGGAGATAACAAACTCAGAAAATCAATGAAAGGGTTACTCGATCCTACCTCTACTCACTGAAATAAGGAATTAGGAGGAACAAATTGTTATATGTATTCAGCCTTATTACATCAATTGGAACGGAATTCGACAAGCTTTTTGTAGAGAAAAAAAAGCCCTGTCCTTTAGGTCAGATCCTTATATATAATAAGTGATCCCTTTGAAAGTTTTATATGACTTATATTATTAATGCCATACTTTGATACATAACTAACAAATGTCACTTTTTGTACATTGCTTTATTTTCAAAATACATGGAGAGCAAGGAGCTTCCGGAGGCTTCGTTCCCTGGACCCACCTGGGAGCCTAAAGGTGTCCTCCTGACCCCCTCTTGATCGAAATTATCCACACACACCCAAATTCCCAAACCTGTATCCGCCCATGGATATAACATGTACTGTATTTTTATTCTTTTTATGCACCTGGATCGAAAGGTCCGGGATGTAAATTGTTTTTGTCCTGTCTGTTTGTCTGTTTATCTGTTTTTCTGTTTATTTGATTGTCTGGCTGTTTTCCACTTAAACCATTGCCATAACTTTTGACCCATGATAGAAAAAGACTTCATATTTGGTATGCATCCCTGCGAGACGATCATGAAAAATTCATGAATTTCCTTGAATTTTCATGAAATGTTCATGAAATGTTCACGAAGATCCTATGAACTTATTATTGGACATTTTCAAATCATGAATATTCATGAAAAATTTATGAATATTCATGAATATTTTTTTTCATGAATAATTCATGAAGAGTCATATTCATGAAGATTCATCATTTCAAGAATGTCCAATAATAAGTTTATTGGATCTTCATGAACTGTTCATGAATAATTTGATGAATTTTTTCAGGAATGTTCATGAATGAATAAAATTCATGAACCATTAGCATTTATAAATATTCTTGCTAATTTGTAAACAAAAATGCAATATAATTATTCATGTTTATTCATGAAAATGCATGAAGTCATGTTAAAAAAGTAATAATAGATGTTTTATAATACAGCATCATGAAAGATTTCACAGAAATGTTGCTTGTTTTCCAACCAAGGCAACAAAATCTTTGTTAAAAAATTTAAAATAGACAATTCTGACATTAAACCATAGTAAGAGAGTAATGTAGTTCATTCCTGGTAAATGTACAAAAAAAATTCAATTCAAACGCAACTCTTTGCAGAATGTTTAATCTTACTTAGTCAAGAGGAGAGGGGGTCCTTCCTCAGCATGTTTCAAAGTGTATTAATGCCATAAATTGAACAGTTTTTAATTCCAGTCTAGGAGAAAAGTTTCGTCAGCACCAGGGTAACAGTTTTTACTTTTAAGTGCTTTCAAGCATTTCGAGCAGAGATGTCAATTCAAAAATCCTTCTTGTCTCTTCATGTGGAATTTCCAGAATTTCATCATTTGGATCCTTTGAATGACTATCATTTGTATTGTCATTTCTTTTTTTTTCTTTCTTTTTCAAGAGCTCAGATTTTTGTTGCAGCCAGAGTTTCTTGTCTTCTGCTCAGCAACATTTGTGAACTGCTTCTCTTTTTCCTTGAAAAAAAAAGATTTTCTGAAAATACCAATGACTTTAAAACATAAGAATTTTGTATTATCTTGCATTTTAGTTTCATTTAATTTTGCATCAGAACATTTTGAGTGGAATTTGAGCCTATTTTCTTGGACCGCCATTTTGTAGATCAATCGGGCCTATAAATGTTTTGAGTCTCAGTCTATTATTAATGTATGTTATATGGTTGGATCCAAACTCAAAGCAAAGTTAGACAAAACTTTCATTTAAAAAAAAGACATTAATTTATTTTACAAATAGACAGTAACATTTACAGACAGATTTCTGACTCAGTGATTGCCTCCATTTTTTATCACTCACCAGTTTTGAAGTAGATCGATCCTATATATAGTCTTCCTTCTTCATATTCTGTTATTTTCTTAAAAAGTTGACAAAGATCAGTGACTATGCAAATTATAGATTACAAATAGGCCTACCGATCCTTCCACTCTACAAATCCCCACTTCCAACGTCTCGCGCGTTTTCAAGTTTGCGCCTATTCAAACATGCACGGTAGAGCTAAGAAATACGTTGGTTTCGAATGTCCAAGATTATTTTTATAAAAAAAAAATAACAAACACTATCTGATTAATTTTTCACTGAAATACAATTTTTTAAATCAAAATAAGTTTTATCAATGAAGAAATCGAATTTTTTTTTAACATTATAAATTATACATGAATTGACTTTTAGTTTCGTATAGGAAGTATGGCGGCCCCCATTGACAGAGGACATATGACGTTGATAATATCTCGCCCTCAGACTGAATATTCTGAGCTTTGAAGACGCATTGGAGAATTAAACTACAAAATACGAATGTGGATTATATGTCATGGATACTTTACAACCATGCAGTCTGTGCTCTTTCATTTAAACACGAAGCAAGGGAAACTTTTGATATTTTAACTGCACCAAAACTAAATGTATATGGTGTTTCGATCCAGGAATAATACGGTATAGAACAGACAAGCGATATAATTTTTTAGTTGTTAATAAATGTATAAAACGTTTTTTACGAAGCTCACAAAATTCTTTTTCCAGAATGTTTCATCTTCCAATAACTTGTTTAAAGTATGATGTTAGAGAAAATTCGGTCGAACAAATTGTGTGAAGAAAAACGACATTATTTAAAGCACATTATGATGATTATAACTGTTTGATTTAAATTAGGAAGAAACATTAGTTATCAATTTGAAAAAAAAACTAGAGGTACTGTGAGCGATGAGCTCACTAAATGATAGCCCCCGCCTCCCATATGGTTATAACTGGTGAAAAAAGTCCATGTTTTCCTGTGGCCGGGAAACCTAAAATATGAATCGGATCAAAAAGTAAAATAGGAGGTGCACAATGGCAATATGTAATAATAAAGATTCTGTGAAAGTTTCATCAAATTTCATTCAGTGGTATGAGAGGAGTTGCGGATAAGAGATGGGTATCCCAAAGCGGAAGGACGGACGGACGGAAAGACGTACAGACGGACGGAATTAACGATTACTATATACCCTATATACCCTCCCGCTTTTCAAGCGGGGGTTATAAAAATGCTGTCAATGGTGATGTAGTGTTTGTTTAATTAAAATCAAATAAAAACACAAAATGTTTAGAGATTTCATGATTTATTTTTTCAGATAGTTGATGAAAGAATGTTATTAGATATAGATTATACCATGGGCTTGTTCAACAGTTGCATCTGCATGCAAAAGTGGCATTATGAGAGTAATGAGTGTTTTCTGTCAATCATTTTTGTCAATTTTTTTAGTCTTCATGAAAATTCATGAACATTCATAATTCATTAAACTCTACATTTTTTCTGTCTTTAAAATGAAAATTACCAATATTCATATATATTCATCATTTGTTCATGAACTACATTTTATGAATATATTCATTAATAAAGTTCATGAACCATCTTTATGAACCAGTCATGAACCATTCATGAACACATCATGAATTTTCATGAACGATTCATAAAAATTCCTGAAATTATGAATTTCACCTCGCAGGGGCATACTCCACTTTTAAGCTCTTTCAAATAATAGTAGTTAAAATACCTTGTGGCCTTGACTGTGACCTATATGCTAAAATAGCTTTTTTTGTCTGCAAACTTTAACATTTGCAATGACTTTTGAACCATGAATGATAAATACTTCATATTTTGTATGCTTACTTCACTAAACTAGAGGTACTGTGAGCAATGAGCTCACTAAATGATACCCCCCGCCTCCCACATGAATAAAATGGCAGTGTCCATGTTTTGCTCTGCAAAATCCAAAATATATGTCAGATCAAAAAGTAAAATAGGAGGCGCACAATGACAATATGTAATTATAAAGATTCTGTGAAAGTTTCATCAAATTTCATTCAGTGGTATGAGAAGATTGCGGATAAGAGATGGGTACCCCAAAGCGTAACAGACGGACGGACGGACAGACGGAAGGACGGACGGACTTACAGACGGACGGAATTAACGATTACTATATACCCTCCCGCTTTTCAAGCGGGGGGTATAATAAGGTCTAATAAATAATAACAAGGTCAATGACCTTGTGACCTTGACTGTGACTACTGCTTAAAATAGCTTTTTCGTACCTTCGCCATTAGTTTTGAACCATACGAGATAGAGACTTCATATATCATATGCATAAACCACTAATCAAGTTCATTCAAATGAAACCAAGGTCTTGAATTTGTCACCTTGACTGCTTTTTTATGTGGCTTGTAAAAGCCCTAGTTCTGATCTAACTGTTCAAAAGTTATTACCAAATGAAAGTTTGTAGAAAAGTTAGTAAAACTTTTGGGACAGGGTCAAAAGGTCACACATATTAAAATCAATTGTAAGATCTTATCACACTCAATACACATTTGAAAGATGAAAGACTTACACGTATGAATTATTGCCTCCGGATGTTTGCGATGTCTACGAATGTCAAGATATTTTCTAAACGACAATTTGTAGAGACATGGGGCCAACTGTAAAAGATTAATTGACAAACTTAAGGTCTTGGAGGTATTTACAACTCTCACTTTAAAAAAGATGCTTATAAAATATCCCCCACCCTCTCCCTCTCTCAAAAAATCAATAGCAACGTAGAAATATTTTGTAGAACTAAAACAACACCACATATCAACATAAAAATTAGGATAACAGTAAGAAGAGACCTGAGTGTCCTGAGAGTTTTACGGTGAGTCTCTTAAGTATAATGAAATTCTAGGTAATATCGGCAAAAACTGCATTTTTTCTGTCTGAAATTTTATTGCAGATGAGCATAAAATGCTTCACAGCAAATGTGTCCCCAAATTATTCTAATCATTTTTCTACATAAAATATCACATCAAACAGGGAATATATATTTTTAAAGAAATTTAACAACGAAACTGTTCCCCTCAACCTTTAAAAACAAGTTTAGACAAGAATAGATATGGGTTACCCCATATCCAAAGATATTCGACTGTTAGATTTAATATGTTTAACAGTGTTTATAATGACGTTAATAAAAAAAAACTGCACTGTCTAATTATGGAACTGTTGTAAATTTCGTGATTCCATAGCATTACGGTCACCCAGTCTCCTAACAAACAGTACACATAGGCCTACATGTACCTGTGTCCGCAAGACCAACTTTAGCCTTGGTCTACACACGTGCAATGGAGCTGTCACACGCATCCAGCGAGCTCGGAGAAACACGTGTTGTTTTGCCGAGAAGTTACGGTGTCAGACAAAACTTTTCTTTTCTTAATTAGATCATATAAATACGAATTCTGATTAATAAAAATTATACAATCCCTGTTGAACTTTATATAGTTTGTTCTAACATTTGCATCTGCACCAACTTGTGTTTAAAATGGCCGGGTTAGGAAAATCAGGACCGGGTCGGAAAATTCTAAACTGAAAACATGGAAAACCTTTTTGTTTTGAAAATAACTGAAATATACTAATGTATTTGTCGCAGAAATTACTTACATTATTCAAGTTCTATATATAATGGTATCCTGAACTTCAACACGAACCCGAATCTCCAACCCATGCAGTTCTCGTTTTGCCACACATACCCTACAGTTTACAAAGTGTACACACGTCCGCTGACACGAGCAGGCCAGGGATTGAAAATTCCGTCATTTAATAATTAATACACACACAGAATGATTAATTTTTTCTTTAAGAACAAATTGTATGATAATTAACGGACTATAAACATGTACTTAATACAATTGTTGATATAGTATTATCAATTCATCGGTGAAAAGATATGAATCGAAGAATGACCTAATTATTCTCTGTTATCAAACATGTAAAAAAAAAAAGGCTGAGGAGGGAGCGAGCGTAGGAATATTGATATTTTTTATTTGCATTTCGGGGGGAAAGTGACTTTCTAATGATATTTTGACGTTATTTTTGATTTCTTTAACGTATGACATACACAACTTTACTCTTATCATGAACAATAATGTTGTATCTACTTATCATGATGGAATTATTTTGGTCGGACTAATATGTGTGAGCTGCCGCTGAATACAGTAATATATCTTGCAAAGATAGTATGCATTGATCGAATATATTAAAAATACCATTATTTGTGTAGAAATCGATGGCTCAGTGGTTAGCGTATCTGACTTCCAAACAAAGGGTCATAGGTTCGAGTCAAGCTGGAGGAATTTTCTTTTTTCTTTTTTTGCGTTTTTCTTCTTTTTTTTCCAACCCAAATGACATGGAAACATGAAAAAGGTTGAAAGGCCTCTAATGGTCTTTGAACAATCTGTGAATTAGTTTACTAGTGATTAATAAAGGTCTTTCCACCTCTTTGAGGAGACCTTTTAGTTTTTAGATCTTTCCACCTTTCCATGGAAAGACCTGTTGATTTCTTCTGTTTCTTATTATACTCGCACTTTCTATAGAAAGTTCGGGTATATTGAATACTCATGTCCATCCGTCAGTCTGTCCGTCTGTCTGTTACGCTTTGGGGTACCCATCTCTTATCCGCAACTCCTCTCATACCACTGAATGAAATTTGATGAAACTTTCACGGAATCTTTATTACATATTGCCATTGTGCACCTCTTATTTTACTTTTTGATCTGAAACATGTTTTGGGTTTCCCAGCCACAGCAAAACATTGACTTTGTCATTATAACCATATAGGAAGCAAGGGGTATCATTTAGTGAGCTCATTGCTCACAGTACCTTTAGTTTTGTCTAGTTTTTGTTTCTTGTTTGTTTTTGTTTTTTGTTTTTTTTGGGTTTTTTTTTTTTACTTTTATTTTTTTTTTGTTATTTTACCCCCTGCTTGAAAAGCGGGTGGGTATACTATATAGTAATCGGTTTGTCCGTCTGTCTGTTGCGCTTTGGGGTACCAATCTCTTATCAACAACTCCTCTAAAACCACTGAATTTGATTAGATTTTCAAAGAATCTTAATTACATATTGCCATTGTGACCTTCTATTTTACTTTTTGATCCAACATATATTTTGAGTTTCCCACAGCAAAACATGGACACTACCATTTTATACTTTTGAGAGGCGGGGGTATCGTTTAGTGAGCTCATTGCTCACACTACCTCAATTTCTTATATATTTGTCTTTGTGTATTTTGTATTTGGTTTTTGTTTTAATCTAAAAATTTAGACGCCAAAATTAGGTGTAAATGAAAAAATGAACCTCCCTGACTGTGAGCTTAAATGTATGTTTGGACTGTGGTACTCAGGTGACCGTCAAGACTTGTGGATCTCTTGTTTGTTCAATTAAATGCCAGTACAACTTGCGTTTTTTAGTAACAATATTTAAACAATCTCGTATGAATGACGCATACAGTGAATACAAAGACAATGGTGTTTTACATCGTGTAATTTTAAACCTTAGCATTTAAATATAAAACTCCGAAGCATACATGACATTATTTTTGTAAATATTTTTTTTTAAATATTTGCCGTTTCGGGAAATAATTATAACTCTTGTGGACTAGAAACAACCTACAAAGGTTAGATGCATGTGAAAATATGTGAGCAGCCGATTGCGTATTTTAAATATCTACCAACATACTGTATTCATTTTTATTTCAATTCTAAAACAAACAATTGACACTTATTCAGTGGGATATGCCGAATGATTATAATGTTGTTTGTCAATAATAATGCTCAACTTGCATTTAAACGGGTACTTGTTCTTCTCTAGGCTTGTTTACACACGCAGTGACTTCCGGTTTTTTAGTATGTGGGTTAGATAATTCAAAGACGGCTTAGGGGTTTCCGATTTTATTTTAACCCCTTTTCATTGTTTTAATATCTAGGGTATGGGAGTATGAAAATGATATAAAAACAAGTCCACATTGAGATGTGCGAGTTTAGACATTTCCAAAAAGGTGTTCATGTGTATGATACATGTACAAAATTTATATTATAATTACAATCATGTTTTATCATAACTTTGTCTTCTAATTTCAAAAAATAGGCAAACTTGTGGGGAGGGGGTGCTTTTGACAAAATTGATAGAGAGGGTTTTTTCCTACTCTAATACTGATGAAAAGTGGCATCATTTGATCAATTCCAAATGTTAGCATTATTCTTTTTAAGTTCATCAAAGATGTTGAGCAATATAATAATACTATTTTTCTTGAAAATATTTTTAAAAGTTCCAATTATGGGCCAAAAATGTACACCTCTTCTTTAAAAAAACAACAACATAGTTTACATTATTAATCAAATTCTGTATAATTTCAGACTTGTAATGAACTTAGTATATAAAATACTTGTGTATGAGGCCCATGGGCCACATATTCATTTGGACATTTTTTGTTCGATTTTTCACTGTGTAAATCAAAGAATTAGTGTGGCTTTTACCTTGCATACCCAAAAATGAAGGAGTGTGCATTAAAGGGCAACACCTTAGTGCGAGTTTTGATGTCCAATTAATGTTACTAGTATCTAGTTTTTATATTTAAGAGGCAGTCCACCGAAAAACCAGGCAATAGGTTGCACATGGCATGTCATGGATTTTAATTATTTTTTGCATGTAGACTTCTTAAAGCAAGTGTTCACACATGACAACATCAAAAAAATTTTTGGTGGTCCTCTAGTCCTATTTTTGGTAAATGCCTAATTTTAAGTGCAAAAAGGTCAACATTAGGGTATAAAAAATACTATGTTTTTATTTTGTTTTATATATAACAAATACTCAAAAGCTAGATGTGTCAATCAATATTATTTATAAGAGCAAAGACTCTTATCTTTCATTTTATAATGAATAAGACTCCAAATTATATTTCTTTAGAAAAAAATAATGTGGTCAAAAATTGAGTTTAACAAGTGACTTTTTAATTTCAGTATCCGATTTTTTATACGTTATAAAATCCAATACATTACTATGACAGATATTTTTTCTCATTTTATTATGAATACAAAGTTCAAACTTTTGAGTCAATTCATAAAACTGATGGGAACGGGTATATTGAGAGAAATAAAAGGAGTCAAACTTACCTATTATCTATGATTTTTCCAAAATTAAACCGATCCCGATCGGAATTATATAAAGAAGAAAATACTATAATTGTATTGTTAAATTTGGCTCTTTTGTTGTAAAATAGTTCAAAATAAATTTACTTTATTTATTTTTATACATGTCTTTTAGGTAGCAATTGCCTTTAGTTTGATAACTTTATAAATTTTGAATTATTTTCGATCGGGATCGGTTTTATTTCAATCGGGTATGGTTTTTACAATGAAGAGCATTGAAGTGGTAAAATTTTCTGTTTGGATGGAACGTTTTGAGCTATCTTTAGACACGCCCATTTCTTTAGGAAGGAAAAATCGGTCAAATGATTCAATCGAATACCTGCAGAACAGGTTTTCTATAAATATAATAGCCAATCAAATTGACGGTCTACATAAACATCGAGTAAGCACGTGTTCGACTGATAGTTGTGTTATGCTTACTCCAATAAACATGATAAATCATAATTATGTACAAATTCGTTGCAATGCGTGTTTTACATAAGCAGGGACTCTTTACATAGCTCTTTCTTATTTAAAAATCTTCATTTCAGTGTAACTCATGTTGCTTGTGGCGGAAAGTGAAGTGTCCTAAAACATTACGACGAATATTCCTCTCTCGTTTCTAAAGAAATGGGCGTGTCATTATGTTATAATTGACGTTCAAAACATGACTCAGAACGTTTCGTCCGTATGGAAAATTTTACCACTTCCATGCGCTTCATTGTACCGTGTAATTGGGAATATAGATCTCCTAAACTTGGTTCTTCAGTTAAATTTACCAGAAAAATAATATGCATATCTTTTGTTTCTTTTCAGTCAGTAAATGTTTTAAATGATTTTGTCCATATATCCAAATGCATTGAGTTAAATTCCTAATGACTTTTACGTACATGATTACAGTGTATGTAAAACATGTTTTATTTCTTGATACACATGTACTCGGTATTTAAAAAAAAAGAGTTTGTACATGCATTATACAACAACTGAGAGAATACAGCTTAGCTTCATGAAATATCTTATTTCCAAGTATTTTTTTTTTTATTGATATTTTCTCAGGAATAAATAAGGAATAAAATTTTATTAGTGGCGAAATTATTCTTGCACGTACCTACAGTGTAAATACAGAAAATATTTTTATGTGTATAGTCTCGGGTTTATCCAAGTTTTTTCAACCTGTACGTACCTGTTAAGCCTTTTCTCCTTTATATTCCTCTTTTATACAAAATTTTATTTTATGTAAATCAAAAAGTTCTTTTATATACATCATTATTTAAAAGCCCATAAATCGCAAGCAAGCCGGGGAAGGGGGGGGGGGGGGGGGGGGGGGGGGGGGGGGAGGCGGCATCATGGCATAATTTTTTTTAAAAAACTGGTTTCATGAATATAAAAACATTTTAGAATTGGCCAACATTATATATAGCCGAATATTTTGACTCCGTATTAAACGTGAGTATGTAATTATTTCGATCTCCAAATTATAAAATAAAAATAAAAATAATAAAACAGAAACGTTTTACTTAACCATCATCCCTTTTAGTGTCAAATTTTTGTGGGGAGTTCAGCAGTGATCTTCTTATTGTTACTCATTTTTCAGGGTTTTTTGTTTTATATATTTTTAATCGTACCGCTGATTGTTTATTTTTATTTGACAGCATAGATAAATATATTAAAGATTTTACAAATATCATGAAGTAAACATCTCAACTTCATTAATTAAATTTTGCGTAAATCTAAAATATTCACGATTCCTTGATAATCAGAAGAAAAACACTTTTACATCCCAATTACATAAGAAATATTCATTATAAACACTATAAAAACAGGCACGTAGCATCGTTTTTGAAACTGGGGGGGGGGGGGG
>PRKT01001273.1:6763-65219 GCA_003671525.1 Saccostrea glomerata | reverse complement strand
GGCCCCCCCCCCCCCCCCGGATGCTACGTCCCTAAAAAAAAATTATTTTTGTACATATTCGGAATGTGCACTGTGTAGAGAAATTGAACAGAAAAAGATAAATTATTTATTTTTAATCGTTTTATTTGCACTTTTACGCAAGGAATTTACAAACTTTTCTGGAAATCGTGTAACTATTTGATTGTGACGCAATATTAGTCAGGTATATGACGTCACTGATACATCAATGGAAACGTGGATTCAACCTGAATAATACAGCCCATTTTTATCCAAATATTACGTTTGAAGGCGAAAATGAGTTCTATTTTGAAAATAAAGTAGTTATTTTCTGTTTAATAATTTTCCTCAGTGTATCAATTCTATTTGTTTAACTAGGATTCCGATAGTAAGGTGTGTAGCAGATTTACCGATGCCACGGAGATAACTCTTGCACTGCAAAATTTCATAAAAACGTCTATATATTTTGCCAGAAAACTAATTCAAAAGTGTTTTTCCCACCGATTTTTTTTTAAAACAGAAAGATGAAATATTTCTAGATCTAGTTCAGTGTGAATTATAGTCCTCTTAAAAATGTATTGGAAGTTACAGTTCTTTGTTTCTGACCTAAATTCAATGGTTTATATAGGGGAATTCAAGAACACGAAAGAAAAGGATATTTCACTAAATAAGCGATTTTCAAACAAATCTTCGATTACATTATTCCATTTGGACTGCATTGATATTGTTTTCAATAAAATATCAAATATTCCTCACATTCGATGTGCCGCCTATCAATACAATATTGCCTGGTTTTTCGGTGGACTGCCTCTTAAAAATCGACTATTGAAAGATCCGTCTACCTGGTCAATATATAGGGCTAACCGGTCAACAATGGATCTTAGGCACCTGATCCACCCCTGGAATTTCCAGCGATCCTCTTTACATGTTTGTATTACATGTATAGACTTTATGAGATCGATCACTGTTTGTTATCTTCACCGTTAACATTATGGAAGAAGATACCAAGTAGATACAGTACATGTAATTGATTGTAAGAAGAAAGTATAATTTGAGCTTTATAATGCCCGAAAAATTTAATGTTTTTAAAAAGTTATGAAATTGGCTTAAACAAGAGTTGAGTAGATAGATATAATAAATCATTACATAATGAAAATGGCATGAAAGAGGACTGTTCTGGAAATATGACGTCATTAATTTGGTACATTCTAAGTTTAATGCAGAAAACCTTCAGAATGACTCATTTCTATGCTTAATTTCCTTTTATAGAAAATAGTGTCTGTCACCGTCGCCCACTTCAATTTTTGAATATATTAGAGGGCGGAGCCCTCTCACGGGCCCTTCGGGCCCGTGAGAGCGAAGCTCTCCCTATAGGTAACACGTATGTATATGAAAAATAAAAGAAATCTATTGTAAACTATATGTCATTTACAATACCTATGGAACTGAGATTCTTGTCGCCAATATGGCGTCGTTATAAAATGGCGTCGTTTTGAGCCACGCGTAGATTCTCGTTGTTGATGAGACTTTCATCAAAGTGAAAAACATTTAATCCAAGTAATATGTTCTACGGTGCGACCGTTGGGGCGAGCGCAGTTATTTACTATCAAAAAACTTTTGCACAGTTATTACCTCAGTTCATTAAAAAAAAAAAAGAATAAAAAGAAATCACTTCTCAGGCGTCGGGATCGAGATTCCGAATTTTTCGGAAGTTTCCGACAAAATCGGAAATACCCCAATCGGCAATCCTCGGCTGACTCCGCTCCGCTCTATTATGTGCGAGGTACGAGTCATCCGAGGAACTCCGAGTGGAAATACCCGAGCCGTTAAGTGACGAAAGAATGACGTCAAATAAAAAGTCCTGTTGACTTAGAACGCAAACGATAGTTTTGTGGCTTGGATATTGCATTAAATCGTTGTTTGTAATTTTTTTTCAAGTAAGTTGTTGCTATGTTTTAGCCACCATGTTGCTATGAACCGCAAAGGATTATTGGGAGTTTGGAATTTTTTCACGCGGTGAGATAAAAATATCTTGAAACAATGTGCAGATTTCAACCCGAATTTCCTCCGTTCGTACACGTTAGTCTATTGAGCTCGCAACGCGAGCGGCGCTCTGCGCCGCCTCGCTGCGCTCGCTATAATGTGTAGTAATTGTTTTTCAAATCCATTAGTAATCAGGCCCTTTTCTGTAGTGCGAACTATAAATAAATCCAAACGTCTAAAACGAAAGTAGGTAAAACGGCATTTGATTGGTCAGAACTTCCCTACAGGCGGCGCTGTCGTCTGCACTTTAGGGGAGTGGATCTATCTGTGGCCCCTTTCACCAGAACATCCTTATTTATTTGTTAAATAAAATTTACCAATAATGAGTGTCTTCAGGATTATAATTGTCAATACATACCAAGCTAGATATATAGGATTTTTTTTAAACATAGTATAATTTTAGAACAGTTAAAAAAATGTTTTAAAAGTGATAAAATAAAATACCCTGTGAAAAGTCTAACGGGACTCCACAAGAGTGTGTGGATTTCTTTTTTTTCTTTTTTTTTTAATGTATCCAAAGTGTTTATGAATATCTACTTGTACATGGATACATAAATATTTAGCATTAAATATATCTATGGAAGTCTGAGTCTTATTTTTGTTGTGATTTTTTTTTTAATCTAAAATTTTATTTTATGAAGTTTTTCAAATGAAAAAAAAATTCAGTTTCTTATAAAGATCACTATCAAAAGAAAAATCTTATATTATGTATGTATTTTAAAAATTCAAAAGATTTTTTTTTCACAACTGGAATTACATAAGTATAAAGTCTTACATAAATCAGGAAAAAATAAGTTAAACAATCTATGATGTACAGTCTGGAGAGGAAGTTGTTCAGTCTGCATACATCTTTCAGTAAATGCATGTAAATATCCACAAAGTTATACAACTTCAAAGTGCAGTACATGCTGTTAATGAATATATACCTATATGTACACTACAATACTCAAATTTAATACACATTAAGCATATAAATATAGTTTTCAATCCTAATACATGTGCTTATCTACTAAAACCATGAAGCAAATATTCAGAATCTTTGTTTGACATCGATTAAATATTCTATTCATAACTTCTCAAAAGTGTACCCTATTATATTATTCACAAGTGTTGGTCTTGAAATAATATAATTAACTTTTTATGACAAAGATACCAGAAAAAAACTTTTAATTTCAAGGTTTTTCCCACAGTTATATATAACTGTTTTCAATATGATTGTGTTAGATCTAGAAAATTCTAAAGACTATTTAAATCAGATTTGTTTTTAAAAAAAAATGAAAGGTGAAATAAACATTTTTCATTAAAATAATAAAAACAATTAATTAATTGGTTGCCAATAATGTAAAATAAAAAGAAATAAATAAACATTAAATGTCCCTGATCATGCATCCTTTAGTTTGCAATTTTTTTTCTTATATGGTGTGATGCTTTTATATTTTCAACCTTTGTGCTACATTGTAGTCACAGTCAAATGTTGGTCTGATGATTAGATTCATCCAAGAAGTAGATCACCAGTCTGTAGTTTGGGTTCCAAGTTTGTCTTCTGATCTGGTCTTGACAATATTGTTCTTACTTTAGATGACGTCATAATCATGTAATGGGAGTAATAACAGTTGAGAAATGACTCGAGGTTTCTAGATAAGTGTTGTTAAATAAGCATATAAATCAAGTAGTAAAAGAAAATATTTGATGCTCAGAAAAAGTTTATGAAATGATTATTGTTGGATATATTTTAGAACGAGTTTACTGTTACGTGTATAACTATTAAAGTTTGAGGTGTCGTTGGACCGAGTGTCTCACATTTCTTGGGCCCGGTATGTTGAATCCATTACTGGTCCAATGCATGCCCCTCTTTTTTCCCACGATATTCTTCAACTTTAAGTACTCTGGCTAGACAACCATTCATCTCATAATGAAATTTCTTAGTTTTCAGATTTATTAAGCCCTTAAATTGCATTATTTGAATGAAAAGTAATGAGGTACATGTAGGAAATGGGAAGGCATTTTTTCAAGAGAACTGAGTTCTTTGTTACGATTTTCTGACACTGTCCATAGACCTGCATGAAGTGAACCCATTGCTTTAGGTATATGCACTGACAATTTCAGAATTTAACTGATCAGCTGATTTATCATTAAACAATAAAATGTAGCAATTTTCTCTTCAGGGCTCCGCCCTCACTAACGGTCACACCGTCTAACATATTATGTAAACTGCTTTGAAAAATCAAATATCTCAAAATCTTTCCGGGCGACGGTGTCAGAGTATGTTTTCTGAAAGAATACATCACTGAAAAACTTCTGCAGGTTTTTAGGAAAATACGGGAAAATGCACAAAGTAATGACGTCACAATAAACATTTAGGCGGTCATATGAGAAATTTAAAACGATTTATGTATTCTTTCTGCATGGAATTCCAATGAATCAGATAGAACGAATTTTAATTTCTTATATCACTTTCATATTTTAGAAAAATACAGGGCTTAATATGTATTGAAACTGTACCTTGTTCCTAAAAGTAAGATAGAAATAAAAACTCTAAAAACTTTATCAAGTAAAATATGAAGCTGCTCGGTCTTTAAACTTTCGGCAAATCGACGAATTATTTTACTAGTAATCTTTATTTAAAGGATTTAATTTTCAGAAAAAAGAAGAGGTACACAGTCTGACGTTTTTTTTTTTTAATTTCTTTTAACTGTTCTTTTCTTGGAACAGAATAGCAAAAAAAGTATGCTAGAATTAACGCTTTATTATTTATTTACTAAGCTTTTTCTCTAAGGGGTGTTAAGAAAGTTCGTTCCAGGATGAAAATTTTTCAAAAATTTCAAAGTAGTGCTTAACTAAAGAGATGCATTTTCAAGTCTGACAAAATCACATGAGTGTACTTTCGATTTCTAGCAGGAAATTATAGGATTTTTCTTCCATATGAAAATATATATAACATCTTTAAAGCACTCGAATGATAGAAATGCTTAATTGTCATTTTGAGTGTAAATACATGTAAAGGATAATTTGCTGTTGTTTCTTCTTAACTTATCTTGCATCAGACAAGCTGATGCGTAGGTATAAAAACGATAGGTCAGGTTATAATAGAATAGGTTTGTCAATTTGGAATTTGTCACAGTTTTGATAATTTTTGCATAATATCTGAAAGGATGTTTTGACCTGTGTGCTAAATATATGTCACAAATTAGTATCATCCCTAATTTTTCTGAACAGACATAATCTGTTTTAATACCTGCCCTCCCCTTATTGATTTAACAAAAAACAGTTAAAACCTTATCAGTAGCAAGAAAGGACTCTGTAAACAGGAAATGTCACAAATTGTAAATATCTTCTCATCGTATTTCTTTTTGAAAATAAAAGAAAAATGCGGAACGAACTTTCTTTAAACCCTTTATAAAATTATTTTGAATTCTATTGTTTGTATATTTTATCAGTTATAGACTTTAAGGCGGAAGAAGAGGGGACAGATGTTGACATTACCTATGATGTATTCCTTATCCACGCTAATAACCCACCGGAGGACGAATTTTTTGCAGAAGAAATCGTGAAACCTTTGGTAGAATCTAAAGGCCTTAAGGTTATGAGTTACAGGGATGACTTTTTAGGTGGACAATATTTGTTTGACAATATAGCTGTCGCAATCAGAAGTTGCAGGAAGTCTCTTGTTATACTCACAGAACATTTCCTTAAAAGTCCTTGGTGCTCTTTAGAACTTTCTATGGCTTTGGAGAAATCTCACAGACGTAACATCATGTCTGTTGTTATCTTGTGGAAAGGTAACTCAACTGAATGGGAAGATCAGCTGGTTGGTATTTCTTTTCTTTTCCCCTACCTATTATTCTTTTTATTTTGAAAAATGTCCCAAAACATAGATGGGTTGTAATGCTTGTACAATAAAAAAAAATCCTGGTACACTTAATATGTAATACTTTACTTATTCATAAGGCTTTGGAGATGCTTAATATGATTCCACGTGTTGATATTGAAAAATCTGATGACATCCATGACAAGTTAGATGAACTTGTGTATAAAATCAAAGGTAAAGTTACACAAAATACATTTATTGACTGAGTTCGAGGCCAAAATGCGTTTTGTTGGACCAAAGAACCAAATTGTCTGTCTGAGGCCCGAGAACTCTGTCAATAAATGTTTTGTTATACCTTTCATTTTATTTTATTTTTTTTGACATAAATGTATTTTTTTTTTGTAAAATATTCCGTAATGTAATATCAGGTTTGTCACTGTTTAACACCAGCGAATGAAAATGAGATTAAGCTCCGCCCATTCTCTGACGTAAGCGGCCCAACATCTCACCGAGCGGTGCAACATCTCACTCAGCGGTCCAACATCGACTTTTTTCTATGCTCGCTCAGCAAAACATTAAAAAATGTTTGACTTCTTTTCGTATAGATTTGTATAGAAACAAATTTTTAAAGGTATAACAATGTGTTGTATTTTTATACGGAATCAAATGTCTTTTATTTTTGCAATCAATGATCAATTGGATATCTTTTATAGAGAAAAGGTGTGTGGAGGACCTTTTGCCTGCAGGAAATATTGCGCATGCTCAAGTTTGGTCCCACTATACAGGATTCTTGCAGTACCTGCTACCAGGTTAAAAAAATACTTGTATCCAAAAATTGACATGCTTATTTAAACACACTTCATTTCATCTTTTTAGACTTCTTTGCCATAGAAAACCCTTTTCTATGTGTTTTTGTATACCTTCAGATATAAACAAATCGATCTTTGTCTTTTGTAATAATTTTTAACCATGATACTTATTTCATTTTTTAAGAGTTTAATTAGATTTTTTGAAATTGATAACAGTATCAGCAAAATTAACAATATCCTTTACGAAAGTAAATGCGTGATATTAAGAAAAGCCAGTTCACAACTGGACACTCATTTAAACTCACTGACAATGATGCATAATATTGATATTACAGTGTACCTGGCAAATGAATTATATTTTTAAAATTCGTTTTATTGCAGCCCTTAAGACCGGGCTGGGTTCGTATGTATGAAAAAAGTCCTTTAGCATATACTTTAGTACTGTTTTTCTGCTTAGCAGATTTGAATTTTACTAAGCATATTGCTTAGCGTGTTGCATAAAACCTTTCAACTCTTAAATATTTACATTCAGTGTATTTTTCTTTATGTTATCCATAAGAAATCTACGACGTTAACATCTCTATAACCCACGCGAAACCGTATCACCGCGCGTTGGAATACACCATAAGAACTAAATCTATTTTCAATATTCTAAAAGCACAAAAATGCACAATGCTTTAACTCAATGTAATAAAGAACTTTAATCTAGTTAAATTGACGTAAAAATACTACAAATCTGCGTTTGAAAATAATTTGTCACTTTTTTCCTCGCAGTGTTCTTTTGCGTCATATAACTTTGCAAGTCATAAACGGCTCTTACGTTTTTTAAACACAACAATTTTGAAGGACGCTCAATTCTCTCTTAAGATAAGCAAAATAAAAATTGTGAAGACGGAAATTTAGAGAATGTAAATATAAGCATTGAATTCATATTTTGGGATGTCTTCGGTCCTATAACACACCTGGCCTTGCCGACAAATTATCAAGGATTCACTTTGTCGACACAGCTAGGTTTGTTATAGGACCGAAAATATCCCCAAAACATATAAATTCAATGCTTTAGTAGATGCTCAGTATATGCTTCAAGTTCAGCATGGTCTTTACCTTTTTTAAGATCGTAAGCATATTGAGATATTTTAAAGACATAAGCACAAAAATAATCAAAGGAATTTAACCCAAAAAGTGAAATCAAAATGTTAAGATCAATTAAATCAATGAAATAAATAACAATCTGCATGTTTCTAGTTTATTATATAATTTTTGATGCAAGCAATTTATTATCAAAACGGTTCTAAATATGACGTCATTTGATTGTTGCGTATATAGTTTTGATAAATCTGACAGATTTAAACAATTATGACTAACTCATTGAATTAAATAACAGATGTGAGAATTTTAAATTGAAAATATCTAAAGTACTTGTCAAAATGTCCATGGTACATTTTCATCTGTGACAGCAGTCTCAATTGCCTTATTGGACTTTGAGCAAGACAACTGTTTGTTATTTTCTACTTGTATCCAGAGAAACTTTTGTTACCTAGCTACATGTATGTAACTGTCAAAGTCCCTAATAAAATTCTTCTCTTATCATTTTTTTTGTAGAACTCGATCTCCTAATAAAAAGAACAGATCTGTACAAGGAAAACCCATCCAGGTTTTCTTTGAAATTATATGAACTTGTTCCTGAAAACTGTCGCTGTCCATTGATTGTTGAGGATATTCCGGAAGAGAAGACAAGAAAACGAATTATTCCTATGACTGAAAAATTGCCCACATTTAGTTATCAAAGGGCTGGAACGACTATACACGTTCATATGACCATTTACTGCGTAAAGGATACAGATGAAACGGTATGTCGAAAAAATAACTACATGTAGCATTTAATATTTTATCAGTTTGCTTGACATTTAAATGGATTAATTTTAAGTGAAAATGTCCATTTCTGCTTTTCAGTACTTTTCAATATTCAGTCTAATTATATTTATTACAAAATGCACAGATAAAAGTCTTGTATTAAATTAATTGTTCCTTGAAAATGTGATAGTCTTTAGAAAAATTTAAATCTTTGCAGCTAGTAGGAATCTTGAAACCAGTGAACATAATTTATCAAATTAACAACCAATTAATATATGTTATGTCAACTTGGTGAAACTTAATATGAATCATCAATTATTCTGGTATAGTAAAGAAAAATTCAAAAATTGTATTTGATACGCGTATTTATGTTTTAGATACAGCTTATTTTGATCTTAACAATAGTATTCACTCAATTTATTTTAAAAATTAACATAAAAAGTTAAAAGATATTTCTTAATAAACTATGTTGTAAAAGTCCAATCGAAAAAAAAATATTCGTGCATATATGATTTTTTTTTACATCTCGTCTTGGAATGACTTCGTGGGTCCCTTTATACCTCGAAAACAACGAAAATTAAACGCTAAGAAAAGCGATATCACAACATTTGTTTTATTATCACCTGCAAGTCTTACACGTTCTTACAATATTACCGGTACTTAATTCAAAACAATAAATTATTATTTTTGTTTTTAAAATATGCATAGTTTTTATTTACACTAAAAAAAGTATATTTTCAAGGATAAGTTTTTCCAATGTTTAAAGAAAATGTATTTGTGCAAGCAGCTGCACATTATAGTAATCAAAATTGCAAGGATTGTGCTTCTTAATTAGAATGCTTAATACATTTCCTGCCTTGGAAACTGTATATGAACTATATTTTAAATTTTCCTGATGAGTGAGTGAAAGAAATACACATTTAAAAACTCTGTCATAATGCATTGTGCTTTTGATATATATTCTTGTTTATGATAATGTTTTTCATTTTATGATGTCGCCCGCATGGCGCAGTGGTTAGAGCGTCTGCTCTAGAGTGGCATAGTTAGGAGTAGATCCTTACGTCGCGTGTTTCAATCTCTCAAAGGGAAGTGGAAACTGGTAGTAGATGTTGGCAGGTACGAATAGGATTATGTAGCTCTTCACCAGCAAGTGGTGACGTCTTCAGACGAGTTACAAATTCTCGAGGGGGCGTTAAATACAATCAATCAATCATTTTATGATTTATGATCAAAAAATTTATTCCTAAGATACAAGAAGTGTCATTTTGAAGCAATCTTGCTTAGATGACCATATCATACTTGTTCCTTATTCCGCACCTTATATTTTCCATATGTTCAGGGAAATTCACAAGAAAGTAAACGTACATGTTATAAAAACAATTCGTTTTAAGTATTCTTGATAAAATTTCATTAATTTATATAATTAATGTCGTTTAATAATGATTTATTTATTTATTCTTCCATTATTAATCCAGCATTTTAGTTACAGTAAAACCCTCACAACCTGCATCATGTACAGTCATGTAATTACATTATCGCGAAAAGCAACTATTATTGAGGGCAATCATCTTGCTGAAGCTATATTCAAAATACAATATTATGTTCTTATTATATGATTGAATAATTTCGATCTCTCTGACTGGCTGAGATCCAACTATGTTAGAAAAATATTACGTTGTATTGACCTGCACGTGACGTTCCAGGTCAATACAAGAATTTATTTCCTCTACATTGATCTAAAAATAGATTGGGAAATTCCAAATTGACACAAATTGTTTTAGAAAGCTATTTAAACAACTATGATTTTTTATTTTCATGTGAACAAAACATAAGCGAATATATATTTTAGGTGAAGGTCGTAAGAGGGGATGCAGGGACCCCCCTCCAACACTTTTACTGAACAACAGTTTTGTTTTTATACTTTTTTTTTACTTTTTGGCAGTCAGTTTTCCCTGATAATACTCTTTCCTTTCAAAATCTGTCCTATAAAAAAGACTGACATTATATATTTTTTTCATGGCAACTAAAATTGATTAAAAAAAATTTCAAATTGATACGACTGGTAAGGTTTATTCACATTTCAATTTTGCATCTCTCTTCTATTTGGCTAGGACTTTTAAAAATAAAATATGCTGTATCATTTTATCAGTGAATCATATAATAAAACAATTATTGCTGTTTTTTCGGTCAATACAATGATTTAGCCATCTTCGAAGTACAATATTCACCTCGCCCTTCGGGCTCGGTGAATATTGTACTCCTCAGATGGCTAAATCATTGTATTGACCTCAAAAACCAGCAATAATTGTATATTATTCGAGCCACTCAAACGAACATAAATAATTTATAAAATAAACACAAACACGTATATTAGGATGTGAAGCGCTCTGGTAGTGCAGTTTACTTAAAACAAAAATCGTTACAAATACAATCTTATCTTCTTTAATTGTCTTCCTTTCTACAAAAATATTTTTAGCAGTTAATAGGTCTTGTCGCAATGAATATACTTGTGAAGGATGAAATCACTTTTTAAGCTCCAACTGTTCAAAAGTTATGACTAAGATTAAAAAGTGGTACTTTTTTTAAAGTAGGTCAAAACTCCAAGGTCAAGATTTCAAATTTGGTAGTTCCAAAAGAAAGGTTTTGTCACAAGGAATATACCCCTGAAATATGAAAACATAGGCTCACCCACTCAATTAAGTTGACAACAGACAAACAGATAAACAGACAAACAGACAGGACAGAAACAATATACCCCTCCCCCCCGGGGATCTTTCAATCCGGTGGCATACAAATGAATTCGAACTTTTAATAAAGTCAGCCTTGTAGCATATGAGCCTGAGGACTTTTCTGCAAAAATAAAAAGCTTGATAATATTTTTTATATAATGTTTCACTGATGTTGCGAAAATTCTGATTCTAAAAATAATATTCATAAGACCGTCAACATAGCTATGAAACATTGTTTTTTTCGAACATTAACACTTTCAATCAGACTTTGTGCAAAGCTGCAACCATCTAATTAACCGAAGAATGTGCAAGATACACAATGTTAATGTAAACAGTGGACATTGCCGTATCCTATAAGGAGATGGAAGACAGAGATTCAGTGAGGGGCAGACTATATAAATATTAATGAAGTGACACTAATTGCTGTTACCAAATCCCTACGATACAGCTTCTTGTACAAACGATGTGCACACTGAGTATCAATAGCTTTTAACATTTAGCTCCGGGATGAACTATGAGAGCCTTTACGAACTTAGCTCTGAGATCTTTGCGTTGCAATCACTGCTTGAGATTTTCACCATTTTGGTTCCGAAATCTTTGTAATTGAACTTTTCATGTACCATTGTTTTTGCCTTTGCTGTGACTTTATAAAAAAAAATATAAACTTACAAAAGGCTTCTTAATCCAAGCACATTGGCTACTTGTGTTATACTGATCATGCTCACGAAATCATGAATCTCTTTCCAAAGACCGTTATATTTCCATTAATATTATTTATACTGGAAAAAGAAATTATTAAACATAAGAAAATAGGCAATATAAAATTTGAAACAGTGTAAAATATTCCTTTAATTTATATATATAATCATCGATCTCACTTTACAGGAATATTACTGTGTAGCGGAATATCCGGCCGTTTTAGCAGGAATTCAGAAGATGGTTGAAGAGAAGTCGACAAAATTACACGAGTGTGACAAACTTGTGCAAGTTAGAAGATTCTTCTACACACTCCAGTCTCTTTTACATCACCAATGCTTTGGGGAAGCCTCGAATAAAGCATATGCCATAATGTTAAACGGTAATTCAACTTGAAATGAAAAAATGTTTTTAGCTCTACTGATCAGAGACCAGAAGAATGCTACTCCTCCTACACTTTTGGTCTGATTTCAATATATTTCCATTTCCAATTGTTTTCTCTATGATAAACACTACAAAAGTGTTTCTTGTTTATTTCATGATAATACCCTGTGGTATGTATATTTCTCTATTACTGAAAGGTCAGGTGTCAACCTGCATGTATATCACTGGCGTATAAATATACTCAAGAAAAAAAGATGTTTTAATTGTTTACTAAGTAATTTGATATGATATATATTTTTTAACAAACAAAATAAATCATGAATTATCTTCGGCTCGAAAGCAAGTCACTTGTGCAACGCTGTCCACTATGACCGAGGCCTCGCGAGTCCGAGAACACCACTTCCGTAACAGCCACGTGGAGAAATTGACATTGCCACATGGATCTGCACGTACTCCATCATCTGATACAGACATCGTCCCTTAGTCATTAACATTCGACTTCTTAAGCAACTCAACTTCTTCTGTTATCATAACATCCATACAAATCGGTTTCCTGACCATGCTGACCAACTCCCGTTTCAGCAACATTGCATTCAATATGGCGGCGGAGAAGTGACATAGTGCCTATTCATGTTCGTGCTTCCGACAACCTAAATCTAGGTCACATATATAATTAAAGTCAACAAGATTACTTTGATCATCATTTAAAATTCTTTTGTTGTTTATTTTATTAATGTTGATATTTGACTACGGTAAATATAAACAGTCAATAAATTTGTTTCGTTTTTTGGGGGACTATTTTTTATAGTAAAATTTGACGTCATGGGGCCTTGTGCATTTCAAATCTACTCAATTAGACGGTATTTCGATTTATTTTATGATGGTTATTTCAAGTAAAAATGGAAATATAAGGAATCACTGTCTAGTTTTGAGGGTATGCCAGGGACATCAACAATAGTGGGAAACATGGGATAATTTTAGCATAACGGGCTTCGCCCGTTATGCAAATTATCCCATGTTTCCCACTATTGTTGATGCCCTTGCATACCCTCAAAACTAGACAGTGATTCCTTAAATAACTAGGCACACAAGTAGACTACACTAAGATACATAATTCTTTATATCGGTCTTTGATTTCGATGAACGGTGTTGCCGTGATATAATTTTCTGTGAATACTTTTAAAATGCTACTCCACTTACAGTTATGGTTTGATTTCAATATTACTTGGCACACAAGTCGACCACATTAAGATACATAATTCTATTTATCGGTTTTTAATTTCGATGAACGGTGTTGTCTTGGTTACTGAAAATAAAAATTTCTGTGAAATACTTTAAAAATGCTATTCCTACTACAGTTTTGATCTGATTTCAATATAACTTGCCACTCGAATTGACTACACTAAGATTCATTATTCTCTTTATTGGTTTTTAATTTCGAGAAACGATGTTGCCGTGGTTACTGGAAAAAAAATCTGTGAAAAACTTTTAAAATCCTTCTCCTAGGCCTCCTACAGTTTTGGTTTGATTTCAATATAACTAGGCACACAAGTAGACTACACTAAGAAACATAATTCTGTGTTTCGGTTTTTAATATCAATGAATGGTGTTGCAGTGGTTCTAAAAATATGCATTTCTGTGAAAAACTTTTAAAATTCTACCCCGCCTACAGTTTTGGTCTGATTTCAATATAACTTGACACACAAGTAGAATACTTAAAGATACTTAATTCTGTATATCGTTATTTGATTTCGATGAATGGTGATGTCATGGTTACCAAAAATAGTAATTTCCATGAAATACCTTCAAAATGCTATCACAAATACAGTTTTGATCTGAATATAATATAATTTATCATGCAAGTAGACTTCATTGAGAAACAATGATTATTAGTTTTGTGTTCTTGATTTTGATGATTGATGTTGCCATGGTAACTAAAATTGAAAGTTCTGTAAAATTTTATGAAAAGCTACTCTTACAGTTGAAGTCTTACTTAATCATTGCCACAAAAAGAGACGTAATCTAGTATCATTATTCTGTCTATTGCTTTTTTAAGTTTTATATAAGTCTCAAACTTTACTTTTCTTTTCCTATAATATAAGTTAAAAAAAGTTGAGCCACAGTTTCGACAGAGACTTCTGGTTTAAATATAAAATGCACTGTTTATTTCATTACGTAGGTAAGCTGCTTTGAACAAAAAAAAACCCATAACAGCTTTTTTTTACATGTAGTAGCTAAAAAAATTGCGCTGAAATTCATCCTGAACAGATTTAGGTCAAAGGGCAATCTGAGAAAGCGGTACTTACCATAGGGGGGGGGGGGGTTGAAAGTAGTAATGTAGCTCGAATCGTCATCAAGCTTTATATAGTCCAATAACCTGAGTGCGCATCAAGCTTGATGAAATAACGTGCACCGGATAACTCAGGTAAAATGTCAATGAGAATTTTAGGGGTAATGCGGCAGATGGATGGTCATGTTTAAGTCCCTGGGTCGAGGAAGATTTGTAAAGCTTCAGATGGCTTCTCCACAACAACCATGGAGTTTACCCAATATGTGGGGGGTGTCGGTCTTAGTAATTACCTGTACCTTCTCCATCTGGTCTAACTCAGTTTTTGCCCTGTCCCCCAAAGCTTGTGGATTCTACGAGTGGGATGGACAGCAGGTTTTTTATAGCATCAGGATCTTTATGGATGGTACATTCCCCTGGGAATAACCCTACACTGTCTGCAATGGAGTCGACTTAACTGTTAAGGAATTAACAAACCTAACAAGTCCAGTCATATTCATACATAACGAAAGTCCGAGGATAGGTGGGGCCTGTCTCCTGTCAGGGTCAACAACATGAAACTGTGTGTGAAATATATCTTGTCCCTATCCTTAGCAGCTACTTTACAAAACCTAGTGTTCTAACTGAAGACCCAGCATAACCAGACAATTAAATCAGAAGACAGACTCAACTGATCAGCAAAACCTAGCTGTTTATTAGTAGTTTCTGGTATAACATTAACTTGTGAGCCAGTGTCAAGCTTACATTTGACTGGTACATTATCTGGACCTATTGTGACATGTTCAAATGCTTGATGATTTTGTTCATATAACACATCAGATTTGTTAAGAGCATGAACTACACTGATACAATCAACAAACAAATCAGTAAAATTGTCATTAGAGCTGTGACTGTATGAGGGATATTCTGCCCCAATTACATGCAGTTTAAGAACTTCATGAACTTTCTTGCTACGGCAAACTTTTGCAAAATGGTTCCGTATATTGCAAAGCTTGCGGGTTTTCTTTAAGTATATATGTTTGTATCCACGGTTCAGGCATACAATTACTAGATTCATGGTTTGCGGTTACGTCACTATATCGTCTTAGTTCAGGTTGACTGGTGCTATGTCCAGTCTTGGAAGTCTTATGGAAATCACAATTTCCTGTCGGTAGTCTAGAAGTAACCGCATGAACTTTCTGTGACGTGGTACCCATCGACTTAAGCTGCTCCTGTGAGTATTCGTGGTTCTGGACGATTTGGATGTCTTTATCCGGAGTTAGTTTTTCACCTTCATTGATACGTTTTTGCAAATCTTGGCGGATTTGTTCCAAACACAATCCTATTTCGGATCATTTCGTCTGTATTGTTATACTGACAGTTTTTAGCTAACAAACGAAATCTGGTGACAAACTATTGAATCGATTGCTAACCTTGAACCCCGTTATTGAACTTAAATTTGCTAAACACAGGGTTGAGCTTAGGTTTCACGTACATGTATGTCTTAAGGTTAGGGTTTCCGATGTAGAAATGACCTCCATGAAGAAAAACATATGCATTTATCAGGTAACTCATAAAGCAAGTGGCCAAATGAAATTCAATACAGAGAGAGATGCACTAAATTATCGTGCCCTTGCAATTGGTTTAGAGGGGATATAGTAACGCGCTAGTGTATGTGTGTGTGTGTGTGTGTGAGGGTACGTGTGTGAATATAAGTGAGAGAGAGAATGTGAGGGTGTGGGTGTTGTGTGAAACGGAAGGGACATGATTTGCATTGGGGTCTTTAAAAAAGACATGCTCCTTGCAAGGATATATTTATGCGGTGCTTTTGTTTCAAATAATATTAAATCATATTAATATTTGTATAGTTTAAGAGATAGAAATTCATTCAAATCGGTATCTATTTCTTCACTTTTATATTCCGTGACATTCTCGGTAGCTAATTTGGTAAAGCGCTCGCTCCGTTATCGGGAGGTCAGAAGTTCGAATCTCGACCGCGACTGACTTAGGTCGATGAAAATGTGAAGCAACTGTTCCTTCGTGATGCGCTCGGCAGTTTGAAGTGAAAGGTGCCGGTGTAAAGACGAATAATAACCCCCATCGAATGATGACTGGAGGGCCATTTTTCAACGACAAAAATTGACCCCCACCCTTAGAAAAAAAAATCATTTTTTTGTAGAAAAAGAGTCCTAGGGGTCATTATTTTATATGTTAGTCCTATAAAAATTTGACCCCAATTGAAAAATGACCCCGTATAAAGCGATACAAAATTTATAACAGATGAAAGGGGAAAATATGCTGTAAATTATAATAGTTCTTCCTTCCAGTAATTCATGCATTTATTCAAATAGATTTGATCATAGACTTAAAGCGATTTAGGGCTATGATTTGATATTTGTTCTTCTTAGCACGTAGGGGTAATAAAGTTCCTCATTTCTCTCTTTCAAAATATTGACAGATTAATTTTGAGCAATTCACAATCATTCAATTAATCTTCATTTCTCTAATTCATTGAAATTAAAATAATTGTTTTCTCATTATGTTAATTTTTGCCCTTTCCGCTGCCCATACAAACCCAGAAAATCAAAGATGGTACATGTAAATGGTTCCAACGCACCCTGGAGACGAAATTTATAAATATATTTTTTTTTCTTTACTGACTTCATTGATACTTTTTTTCAGAAAAAAAATTGTTTGAAAAAATTAGAAATTTTTAGCAGACGATTTAATATCGGTGCGTACAAATTAAGTAATTTGTTCGAATAAATAAGGTTTCATTCGGACGAGGGAGTAAAAAAGAAATGGATGACAGGACGCCTCGATGCTGAATATTTTTATATGTTCCATCCTATACATGTACATGTAGAATATCAATATATGATTAAAGATATTTTAAATCTTTACTTGATACCTTTCAATAATACTGAAAAAGACTCTAGATAAAATATTGAAATGAGGTTAAGCCTTCACACAACTTTGCCATGATTAAAGCATACTTTAAATGTTGGTGGGGGTATACTTGAAAATGAAGCAGAAAGCTGTTTTTCTATGTTTCTATTATTGCGAGAGTTATCGCCCTTGTCATTTTTAATTAATCATTATGTGCGTTAAAAATAAATACTTAATTAGTGTTGAATTTGAATTAAAGTGATCAATTATAATCTTTGTATATTACTTTAGTTCGGTTACTAAAGGTTTGTTAATTGGAAGCTAGATTAGTGTTTTAATTAGTTTGTAAATAAATAATCACTATGTATTATAGATGGTGTTAAGATATATAGGGTTTTTACTGGCGATGATTAAGAGAGAGGTTCTAGAGGTAAAACTCGACAAATCTTGTGAGTGCATATAAGTGTGCGGACTTCCCTGCTTATATTGTACTGCGATAAGTGATAAGTGTGCGGTCATCCCTGCTTATTACTTGACAGAGTGTGTGGTCATCCCTGCTCTGTAATTGGCATCTCTTAGCAGCAAGTGTGCGGACATCCCTACTTGTTGCTGCGCAAGATCAGGTGTGTGGATATCCCTGCCTGCATCTTGTGGTAGAGCATTGGTGTGCGGACATCCCTGCCAGTGTCTCTAGTCTAGAACCGTATTAGTGTCAAGTGTGTGGTCATCCCTGCTTGTCACTGCGCAAGGGCAAGTGTGTGGTCATCCCTGCTTGTCTCTTGTGGAAGTGCGCTGGTGTGTGGACTTCCCTGCCAGTGTCACTTGTTCGCTACCAGTAAAGACCTTATATAACGCAGTACCAAGTGATTAAGACTGCGCATTGTACATATTTGCAGCATCTCAAGGCTATCCGTTTTTATCACGGGTACGAGCCTGCGGGGGTTCACAGGCAGTGACCTCCCTTGCACGTTACATAAAATTTGGTGGCAGCGGTGGGATACCTTGAGATAGCTGGACAATGGAAGACGTTGACAAAGAACTGTCCATGATAGAGGAAAAGCTTGCGGAGCTGAAGGAAGAAAGTCTAAGGAACAGAAGTTTCAAGTCGTCGACTCCAGTGACCCCGCGTCTTAAAGACAAAGTAAGAGACTCGGGTATTGGCGAATCTCGTATATCCGGAGAATTGCGACAAACAGAAGAAAAGTCACCAACGCATGAGCATGATGGTGCGCTAGCCCAGCGCTCGCCTATCCTTGAAGAAAAGTCTACAGGACAATCTCTCAGGGACATGTTCAGAGAAGCCGTAGAGGGACCTCGCGATTACACTCATTCAGAGTCTCCTACAAGATTCGATAGAGAAGCGGCGCAAAACGACAAACATTGGCGTAGACTTCGTCCTGAAGAACTTTACAGAGACGATCAATGTGATTCTCTTCTCCCTGGGATAACAAGGAGATCCAGAGTAAGATTTAGAAGTCCTCAAAGGGGAGACGATGCCCTAACAGGGTTTCCAGCGCAAAGACAAATGATAAAGCCAGCAACGTATGATGGCAGTGGTCCTTGGTCGGATTATCATGCGCATTTCGAGGCATGTGCGGAAATAAGTGGATGGAAATATCATCAGAAAGGATTGTATTTAGCAGTTTCTCTTCGGGGAAGTGCGCAAGGAGTGTTAGGTAACATGCCAAAGGGGGCAAAGCCCGATTATCAAACACTTGTTAAAGCCCTTGAAGACAGATTTGCACCCCCGAGTCAAACGGAGCTATACAGGGTGCAGATGCGTGAGCGACGCCAAAGAGCTGGAGAATCTCTGCCAGAATTAGGACAGGCTATTCGCAGACTTGCCAACTTAGCCTACCCCACTGCGACAGCTGAGATTCGGGAAACACTGTCTAAAGACCAATTTGTGGACGCATTGTTCGACTCGGAAATGCGCATCCGCATTAAGCAGGCGCGTCCTAAACATCTTAATGATGCTATACAATTGGCTGTCGAATTAGAAGCTTACAACAGAGCTGAGAAAAAGAACTATGCGCGCCCAACTACCGTTGAATCCGTTGAAGGAAAGACTGTCTCGATGCTTGAGGAATTAAGCGCAAAGTTTGAATCTATGCAGAGAGAACTCAGAGAAATGAAAGCAAAGCGCAATGAAAGTTCACAGCAATCCAGACCATGGATAGCAAGCCAAACATTGGGGACACAGAAAAGATGTTACTTTTGCCGTAAGCCGGGACATTTACGCAAGGATTGTAGAGCTTTTCAGGCGCAAAGGAAAGCCAAACCTCCATTTACGTCCTCTACTAGAGACCGCCCAGAAAGTTATGGTGCAAAGGCAAAAGACGCCAAGTCTTCCAGCAGAAGTGTCAAAACCGGTGAGAAAGCTTCCATAGGAGCAAGTCCAGTCGGAATGGACGCTGGCCTATTCATTGAAATGGACGTCTGTGGCGTGACGGCGAAGCTATTGGTTGACACAGGTGCGACAGTCAGCCTAATATCTACCGAACTGATGAGTAGAATTCCAGAAGAGGACCGACCTAGGCTTGACTCATTCAGTCGTGATATACTGGATGCTGGTGGCAACTGTCTCCAGATAAGCGGTAAGGGAACCTTTCCAACACAGATAAGGGGTTTCTCTTGCAAACTGGATGGTGTGGTTGCAGAACTGAGCAATGATGGAATAATGGGCCTTGATTTTCTGGAAGAAAATGGATGCACAATTGATGTGGCAAAGAAGAAAATGTGCATTAGGGGGAAACAATACAGCCTGATAAAAGAAGGAAGTTATGGGTGCTATCGCATCGTAGCACTGAACACTGTGACACTTCCAACAAATCAAGAGGTAATCATAAAGGGGAGAGTGTGTGCGCCGGAAAGCAAAAGCATTTCAATGGTTCATGGTTTGGTGGAACCAAATGAAAAGTTCGTGTCGACAGGTACTCTTGTAGGGAGGACCTTAGTCAGAGCAGATAGAGTTGTACCAATTCGAATGCTGAACATGGGACCAGAAAGTCGAACCATTTACAGTGGCACTCACATTGCTGAAATGTCATCCGTCTGCGCAGTACAGGCTGAGAAGAAGACAAAGAATAACCCTGCGTTGCATGAAAAACTTGAAGATCTATTGAAGCGCAGTAGTACCGATCTGACAGAGGACCAGATATCAAAAGTGAGAAACTTTTTGCGTCAATACTCCCATGCGTTTGCACTCAGTAGCTCTGACTTGGGTACCACAAACGTGGTTGAGCATGGGATAGATGTTGGCAACGCTCACCCCATAAAGGAACCTTTGCGACGTGTCCCTTTCCATGCTGCTGAGGAAATAGACAAGCATGTAAATGAAATGCTGGAAGACGGAGTTATAGAGCGCTCCTCTAGCCCATGGGCAGCAGGTGTTGTCTTAGTCCGAAAGAAGGATGGCAGTACTCGCTTCTGTGTTGACTACCGAAAATTGAATGGACTGACCATAAAAGACGCCTATCCATTGCCGCGAATTGATGATTCGCTGGACAGCCTTTCCGGTAATGCGTGGTTTTCAACACTGGACTTATGTTCGGGATACTGGCAGGTATCCGTGAAAGAGGAAGACCGACCAAAGACAGCATTTGTTACGCGCAAAGGCCTTTTCCAGTTCCGTAAGATGCCATTCGGACTCAGCTGCGCGCCGGCTACCTTCCAAAGGTTAATGGAGACCGTCATGGCTGGTCTTCAATGGGAAATTTGCCTGATTTATCTGGATGATGTGATTGTTGTAGGGCGAACATTCGAAGATATGATTGAAAACTTGGCAAAAGTTTTTGACCGCATTGTAGATGCCGGACTCAAATTGAAACCGAAGAAATGTGTGCTCTTTTCGCGCAGAGTACTTTACTTGGGCCATGTAATCACGGAAGATGGAATCGCCACTGATCCCGAGAAAGTAGAAGCTATTAGAAATTGGCCAGAGCCCTGTAACGTATCTGAGGTGCGCTCGTTCCTAGGTATCTGCGGGTACTATAGGAGATTTATAGAGAAGTTTGCCGAAAAAGCAAAACCCTTAACCAAACTGACGGAGAAAGGAAATGCTCTAGTCTGGACACAAGAGTGCCAAGATGCTTTCAACAGTCTTAAGACCCATCTGTGTAATGCGCCAATATTAGCCATGCCCGATTTTACGCAGCCTTTTATCCTGGACACAGACGCCAGTAATTTCGCTATAGGAGCTGTTCTGTCCCAGTGCATAGATGGAAAAGAACGTCCTATTGCATACGCCAGCCGAACTTTGACTAAAGCGGAGAGACAGTATTGTGTCACGAGGAAGGAGCTTCTCGCAGTTGTGCACTTCTGTAAATACTTCAAACACTACCTTTATGGTAAAAGATTTACAGTGCGCACTGATCATGGCTCCTTGCGCTGGCTATTGAACTTCAAAAGTCCAGAGGGGCAGATAGCGCGCTGGCTAGAGACTCTGAGTGTCTTTGACATGAAGATCGAGCATCGTCCGGGTACTCAACATCGGAACGCAGATGCGTTGAGCCGCATTCCCTGCAAGCAATGTGGGTTTACGGTAGACTGGGAGAAACAAAGCTCTAATGATGTTGTTGCGCACGTTACCCAGGATGACCTAGGATCTTTACGCAGCTTACAAGATGCTGATGCACAGATTAAGGAGGTGAAAGATTGGGTACTAGCCAGCAAACGACCAGAGTTCTCAGAAATAAGTGGGGAAGGCAGAGTACTGAAATCTTTGTGGTCGCAGTTCAATTCGTTGGAGATATCGGATGGTATTCTTTACCGAAAATGGGAAAGTCCTGAGAAGTCAAAGAAATTACAGGCCATACTCCCTATGTCTGAAAGACGAACGACACTTGCAATGAGCCACGACAACAAGTCCTCAGGGCACCTTGGGGTGCGGAAGACCCTTGGGAAGATAAGACAACGATACTATTGGCCAGGGCTCCAGGAGGATGTGAGGGCATACATTGCGGGATGTGATAAGTGTAGTCGAAGTAAAGCTCCACTGAGAAACAAGAGAGCGCCAATGAAGATTACAATCTCTGGTGCTCCAATGGAGCGCATTGCCACCGACATCCTCGGCGAATTACCGGTGACAGAGAGGGGCAACAAATACATCTTGGTTGTCGCAGATTACTTCTCTAAATGGACGGAGTGTTTCCCCATGCGCAACATGGAAGCAGCGACTGTTGCGCGCATCATCGTGGAACAAGTGATCACACGCTTTGGTGTCCCATATACCATCCATTCAGACCAGGGGA
Source organism: Saccostrea glomerata (assembly GCA_003671525.1). Classification (NCBI taxonomy): domain Eukaryota; kingdom Metazoa; phylum Mollusca; class Bivalvia; order Ostreida; family Ostreidae; genus Saccostrea; species Saccostrea glomerata. The sequence goes on along the minus strand of PRKT01001273.1, from coordinate 42,492 downwards.
CCCAGTATGAAAGCCAGTTGTTCTCCGATATGTGCAAGCTGCTTGGTGTAAAGAAAACGCGGACCACACCATACCATCCCAAGTCAGATGGTATGGTTGAGAGATTTAACAAGACGCTCGCCAGTATGCTGCGCTCGTATGTCGACGAACATCATCGAGACTGGGACGCGCATCTACCATACTTGATGATGGCGTACCGCTCCGCTGAGCATGAAACCACTGGTTGTACTCCTAACTCGTTAATGCTAGGTCGAGAAGTGGCAACCCCTTTAGACATCATGTATCAGATGCCGAGCGACGCAGACCAAGTACCTCAAAACCAATGGGCGTGGGAGTTGAAAGAAAAACTTCAGGAAGCTCATAATGCAGTTCGGGCACATGTACAAGGGGAAATGCACAGACAGAAGAGGTACCATGATGCCAAGCTGAATTGGGAAAAGTTTGATAGAGGCGACAAGGTTTATGTGTTTTTCCCAACAAGAAAAGTTGGTACTTCGTCGAAGCTGACAAGCTACTGGAGGGGCCCATTTGAGATACTGCGCCAGATCTCTGACCTTCTATACGAAGTTAACTGTGGTAGCCGTGGTAAGACTCAAGTCATTCACGTGGATAGACTTCGACTGCAAAATCCACAAGTTCTGTACGGGGAGACTGAGAGAGACGAAGACGCAGCTAGTACAGAGGATGTGCTTGTGGCGCAAGACGACGAAAACAAAGGAGAAGAGAATCCAAGTCCTACTGAAGAGGAAATTGGAGATAAGCGCAAGCGCCACCCTCCGCGCTGGCATGACGATTACGTTTTATAAGCACCTCAACGTGATGCGCATTGAGCCAGCCAGCGAATATGTGCATAAGAAAATCAAATGCACGCGTAGCATGTTGGATACTATTTGCCATTGTGTTAAACAAAATATTGCATTTTGTTTTGCGCAATGGCAAGTACCAACGTGATAAATGTATATTTGCGCTTGGGATGACAAACACACTGGCGAATGCATGCGCAAATTGCTGAATTGGCAGTGCCATTCTGTTAAGTAAAATATTTATATTTTATTTTTCAGAATGGTGAACACAAAGATCACAAAGGCCAAACCGGGGCATAGGTGCAGTATCTGCGGAAAGAGATTTCCGACCGAAGAGGAATGGAACCAACACACGATCCAGTGCGCACGGGAGTTAAGAGAGGAACTCACATATGAGTGTCCTGACTGTGATTACGCAACGAAACGGGAAAGGGATTTAAAGAGACATAGAGAATCCACCCACAAGAAGGACAATGACCAAAAGGAAAGAGAAAAGACAGATACCGTGGACGACCTCGGGAAGGATCCTGGAGACTTACATGACCTGATCGGGCTAGGAAAATCGAATAAGCCGACAGCCGGCGACAAAAGGAAGAGCGTTGATGATGCCCCCGTTTTTGCTCCTCCCAGAAAAGTTTGTCGCGTATCACAGGGCGAGGCTTCAGACAGGAACAAAACAAAGAGTAAACCGGCAGAGGAATCGAAAAAGAAACCGGCAAACGTAGAAAAGGAGACAGTGACCGGCGCCTCAGCTGGGAGTTCCAGTAGCCAAGCAATGTCTGACGGAGAACAGAAAGATACCGAAAGATGTGAGTGCGGGGTGCAAACTTCCCCTGTTAAGAAGAGGGTCCACCACTCAGTCACCAGGACGGTGACCTACAGAGACAATAACAAGAAGATAAAAGAGGTGGAAGTTGAGGAATGGGACTCAGAGAGTGAATAAGATAAAAATCATCGGGTAGATGTTTGTGTATAAAGATATTGGAATTGTATAACTGTTGTTTGAAAGTGCGCTAACAGTATGTTTTGTTTTTTTAAGTGTTGATGATATACTTTATGTTTTCTTATGCGAGGACGCATAAAGCTGGGGTGGGGGTGATGAAACGGAAAGCTGTTTCCTATATGTTTATTATAGCGAAAGTTATCGCCCTTGTTATTATTAATTACTAATTATATACATCGAAAATGAATACTTAATTAGCGTTGAATTCCAATTAAAGTTATCACTAATAATCATTGTATGTTACCTTAGTTGGGTTACTAAAGGTTTGTTGATTGGAAGCTAGATAAGTGTTTTAATTAGTTTGTAAATAAATAATCACTATGTATTATAGATGGTGTTAAGATATATAGGGTTTTTACTGGCGATGATTGAAGGAAAAGAGGTTCTAGAGGTAAAACTCGACAAATCTTGTGAGTGCATATAAGTGTGCGGACTTCCCTGCTTATATTGTACTGCGATAAGTGATAAGTGTGCGGTCATCCCTGCTTATTACTTGACAGAGTGTGTGGTCATCCCTGCTCTGTAATTGGCATCTCTTAGCAGCAAGTGTGCGGACATCCCTACTTGTTGCTGCGCAAGATCAGGTGTGTGGATATCCCTGCCTGCATCTTGTGGTAGAGCATTGGTGTGCGGACATCCCTGCCAGTGTCTCTAGTCTAGAACCGTATTAGTGTCAAGTGTGTGGTCATCCCTGCTTGTCACTGCGCAAGGGCAAGTGTGTGGTCATCCCTGCTTGTCTCTTGTGGAAGTGCGCTGGTGTGTGGACTTCCCTGCCAGTGTCACTTGTTCGCTACCAGTAAAGACCTTATATAACGCAGTACCAAGTAATTAAGACTGCGCATTGTACATATTTGCAGCATCTCAAGGCTATCCGTTTTTATCACGGGTACGAGCCTGCGGGGGTTCACAGGCAGTGACCTCCCTTGCACGTTACAAAAGTATTGTGGTAATGTAGCTGTTTAAAATAAGTAGAATAGTAGATATTTTAAGCTTATTTTAGTCCCTCCTTATAGAAAAATAAAGGTAGGGTAGTGTTTTGTTTCTTTCGTTGATAATCGACTTCCTTCTAAATAAGTTAAGGGGATGGGGTGGGTATAACACCTAAAAATATGCTCTGTAAAGCTACAGTGTATGGGCTAGTGTAAAATACACATTCTAGTGCAAACTATACATGTAGACATAACCTTTTGATTTAGCACACAGTATTCATTACATTTCTTAATTCTTCTTTTACCCTACCCTTTTACTCAGTTCTAAGTATATTTTTCAGAGAATTTAATATGAAAATCATAACAAACATTTTCATTTTTGTAACCTCTTCTTTATACTGTATCATAATATGAAAAGTTAATTGAAAACCATTTCTTTTTATGTCCACGTAATTGAAGATTCGGGGGTATATAGTTTTATCGTGTCCGTCTGTATGTCTGTCTGTCTATCTGGCGGTCTATTTGTCCTAAAACACTTTAACCTTGACCATAACTTCTCATTTATTGGAGTTATGACTGGTTACCACTAAATTTGACCTTTCCCTTGGAGTTTGTCCCATTTTACATGTACACAAAATTTTTTATTTTGGCCACTACCAATTCCAAATTGTTATTTTGGCCATAGCTTTTGAACGATAGATACTAGTACTCTCATACTTCACATATGTATTTTTTATGGCATGAACTTTCATTGTATACTAAAAACTCTGACCTTCTGACCTTGACCTTTGAGATTTCCTGTTTTGCAATTGAATTTCTTGTGAGAAGACCCTCCGTTGGGTACCAATATATTTAAATTGCATTTAAAAAAGTTTAATCTTCGCTATATTGTCATATAGGGGCATAGCTCTTTCACAAACACATCTTTTTTATCATAAGAGGAGTTGCGGATAAGAGATGGATACCCCAAAGCGTAACAGACGGACGGACACACTTTCCGATCACTATATATATATCCTCCCGCTTTATATAATAATATATAATACTGCTGATTTTTTCTGTCAGTACGATGTTTTCACCATCCAAAAACAATGTTTACCTAACCCTTTAAGCTCGATAAATCTTTACTCCTTTAAATTCTGAATCATCGCATTGACTTTAAAGTATAGCTATAATTGTATAATGTTATGAGATCAACATATCATCAATTTTTTCCAAATAAGCTCAGGTGAGCATTTTGGCCAATATGCTTCTTTAACTAATTTTTTTGCCCCCTAAAAATTTCATTTTTAATCCACAGGGAGTCATTTTTCTACGGGGGTCATTTTTCTTCACGTGGGTTCTACAAATTTTTAAGGTGGTGACACTTTTTCTACGGGCAAAAGGGTCATTTTTCGCCGTAGAATATTGACCGGGGGTCATTTTTCGCTGTCGAAAAATGACCTCCGGTCATTATTCTATAGGGGTCATTATTCATCTTTACACTGGTCCTTTGGACGTTTCTTTAAGACAGAGACCCCGCATCACGGCAGGCGTTAACACGAAACAGATCCCTCACTAAAGGTCAAAATTTGAACCTCTTCAGTGGTACATGTATATGGTGACGTCTCTAAATTGATGAACAGGACGTAAAACAACACAAACAATCTATATTCAGTTGATTTATTCATGGTACACTTTAATTGTGCTGCAAAACAACCTAAAGAAACAGCGGGACAAAGAAACGTGAGAGAACTACATGACTGTATATATTGACACAAAGAACCTCTCCAACAATTTCAAGCAGATAGACACGCTGGTGAAAACCCTCTCACAACAGGAGAGATGGGTGGAACTCTTTGGAACGCTATTAAATAGCCATGTAATACAGACCTCCCTATCGATTGCGACAAGCCAACAAAAAAGATATCAGAAAATCTAGAGCAATTACAGTTAAGAATAGAAAAGCGACAGAACCAAACGAGATTCCAGCAGAAGCCCTCAAAGCTGATACAGAGACAACTTGCAAAACCTCCCCAAAACAATTTGGGAGGCAGAGAATATTTCGGAGAAGTGGAAAGGTCTTGTTATAAAGCTGCCAAAGGAGGCATTTAAGCGTTTTTTAGCTCTACTGGTCAGAGACCAGAAGAGCTTATGCGATAGCAATGCGTCCGTAGTCCGTCCGTCTGTCTTTCTGTAAACAGTTTTTCAAAATGCTATTCCTCCGACAGTTTGGTCTGATTTCAATATAATTTGGCACACAAGTAGACTTTACTAAGATACATAATTCTGTGCATGAGTTTTTGATTTCGATGAACGGTGTTGCCATGGCTACTAAAAATAGAAATTCCTGTGAAATGATATAAAAATGATATCACAAATATAGTTTTAATTTGATTATGATATAATGTGTCATGCAGATAGACTACACTAAGATACATTATTGTCTTTATTTTGTTTTTGTAATGTATTTCGATGAATGGTGTTGCCATTGTAACTAAGACTGAAAATTCTTTTAAAAATCTTATTAAAAGCTACCCCTACATCTGTAGTTTTATTGCAATTTCGCCACCAAAATACTTTATCAAGTGCCGTGTCTAATTTCGACGATATATTGAACCTTGGGGAACTCGCTTGCAGTGAGGACCCTTTTGACCCAGTCTCCTGTCCATTACGGTTTGGGATGACTGAAAAATATATATAACCAGGAAAAGCGTAAATAAAGTGTAACTTGTTTGATTGCCGTCTCCGATCAGATCTTTACAAGAAAATAGTCACCGGTTACAATAAAAAAAAGTATATAGATTATGCTCAATGGCATTTACAAATTAAGTGACCCTACTCTACCTAGCCTGGTGACTAATAGAGTAATCAAACAATTTTCAAAATACTCACTCTATATCAAAATAAAATTGAAAAATAGTATAAGCGATTAAAATATTTACCTGAGTTTTGGCTCACTCATAAAGAAAAAATAATATTTTAAACAAATAAAATTGTAAATAATTATGTCATAACCATAAAATCCAAAATCGTTTAACAGTTAAACATGTACAGTATCAACTTTAAAACAATGTATTCGTAAGCTCAAAAACGAACGATATAAGATCATTAATAAATTAATTTCGAAAACTCAAATTTTTTGTAAAGTAATTTAAAAAAAAATATTGTTTGTAAAATTAAGTATCATACCTGTAAAATATATATAACCAGGGAGAGCGTAAATAAAGTGTAACTTGTTTTATTGCCGTCTCCGATCAGATGGATCCCAGTAGGGGAAACAATCTTAATCGGAGATTCCACGCTTCCCTGCACATGTATTAACCAATCAAAATCTATATTCTTGCATAAAAATTTAATTTAGGGTTAATCTTCTCACTTCATTATTATGTAATTTATTTATTTTCTTGACCAATTGACCATACTTTAACTATAAACATTACCCCTTAGGACTTAACACTTAATCGAATGGTTGACACCTTCTTTGATTAAAAAATTACACAGAAAACAGGAAACTTTGCATTACATACATGTATAATACAAAAATTTTAGTCTTAGTCATGACGTCACAATAGGTTCACGGGACAAAAGAGGTATAAAGAGATTCTATCTAAACAGTAGTATGACATAAATGAGTTCGCAAAATGGCCGCCGTCATCGTAAGTATTTAAGAAGGGCGTTGAACCAGTTGCTGAATTAACGTTATCGCTTCTCTTAAAGGAAAAAAATATTTAGTTGAAATTTAGATACGACTTAACTAAATATGTTCATTGTTGTAAATTTGGATTATTCACCTTTGATAAACAATTATCGTCTGCTTGGAGATATGGCTCCCCATGGTCGAGAATTGACGAGTGATCTTAAAGAAATAATCATTCAGACGTCAAATGAAGGTCTGTCAAGCTATAAAATTGAGAATCTAACTGGAATTAAAGGTCGTACCATCCAAAAATTTCTCAAACGTGAGAGGGAAAGGGGTAACATAGAAAATTTACCGAGAAGTGGGGTGAAACGAAAAACTTCACAGCGAGATGACAGGGTTCTTTTCCGAAGCATTAAAATCAACCGTCGTCAGACTTTAAAAGATAAAACATCCATATTCTAAGCTAGGACAGGATCTAATGTGTCACTCAGAACAGTTTACAGGCGATTATCAGAGGAAGGTTGCAAGAGGTGTGTAGTTTCTAAGAAAACAACTGTTTCACGCGTGAATAAAGAGAAGAGAACCCGATTTTGTCGACAGAAATTGCACTGGACAGTCAACAATCATTGGTCATCCATAATATTCAGTGATGCGACTAAGATAGTTATTGGAAATAACGATAAAGTTCATGTCTGGAGGAAGTGTGAGGAAAGAATACGTTCTGAATGTGTCGGGTTACGTGGTGATTGGGAAACAAACTGTCGGGCCTCCCTTGTGTTTTTGGGAGGCATATGTTATAATGGAGTTGGTACCTTAAAAACTGTGGATGGGAACATGAATAGCGAGAAATATATTACAATTCTTGATGAGTGTGTTTGGCCTGTGATCGCTCGTCATTTCCAAAACCGACGCTGGATTTTCCAAGAAGACAATGCCCCCTGTCTTGTCTCCGCTTTCTCAAATCGTTGGAAACAAGACAACAACGTTAACACTCTACCATGGCCCCCACAAAGTCCTGATCTCAATATCATCGAAAATGTCTGGAGAGTGCTCAAAATCCGTGATCCATGAGATCAGAAACGCGAATGATCTGGAGCGAATCGTCCATTAAATATGGAGTAACCTTCCTTTGCACTATATTCAAAGTTTATTATATAGCTAATAAACAGTCTCTAATAAGATAGTGCAAAAAATCCAGAGAATTTTAGTGTTCAATATTTTGACGTTTATTGAACGCTAACATTTTATTACGTATATGAGTATGCCCGAAACATTCCGAATACGAGCGTTCAATATCGAACGCCCCGTTGTAAACAAAAAAAGTCGTCTGGTCAAATTATCAGAGCTAAATAAAAGAAAGGAAGTTGCATCTAGGTAAGTTGTATTTATTTTTCACACAAAAATGAAATTATTTATTAAAATATAGTACGTATTAGACCCATTAAAACCCAAATAAGCAAATCATGTCGCTCGGTAGGGTCATCGGAATGATGCGATATTGAACGCTAACAGTACAGACGTTAATTTGAATACCGATACAAAAAAATCACTAATTTGCTTGGTTTTCTGTTGGAATAATTATTATAAATAATGTGGTAATGTTTTAGCTATATAATAAAAGAGTTATTGAACGTATATTGGTGAATATTGGCACTCGTTGGCTGTTCAAATGCACTCGCAAGCTCGTGCATTTGAACAGTCAACTCGTGCCAATATTCACCAATATAAGTTCAATAACCCTATATTATATGCAAGCATTCCTGGGAGAATTCGAAGTGTTCTTCGCTCTAGAGGCCATATAACAAAGTACTGACACAAAAAGGTATGTGGTAATATTATTTTATTGATAGAAATTAAATTTTATATACCGCAAGCGCACCGCACGCAATGACGGCGGCCATTTTGCGAACTCATTTATGTCACACTACTCTATGTACAAATATATATGTTACGCCGAAAACGTTTATTTTTTATTCATTTTTTGTATATAAACTTTTAAAGGCTTTATTTATGTTCACTATAAAAATATAAACACGTGATAAAATACTGTCTTATTTTTTTTTTAAAGAAAGTTATTAATTACTTATTTAAATTTGATTCTTTTATTTCGAGTATGCAGCACATTTGACTAAAAAATAAACAAAACACGCTCGAAACTATTCAAGTTTTATTATGTTTATTACTCTTTTTTGTTCAATGCAGGTGCCCGTTCAGCGTGTTTCACTTGCGGAAACTTTCCGTAAATTTCGCAAAGTTTACGGAAGCTTCGTGAATACGCCGTAAACCATCTGTAATCTTTCCATAAACTTTCCGCAATCCTTCCGTAAACGCTCTGCGACTGCGGAAATTACGGAGGCTTTGTGAATATTAGGTCCCAGATTTACAATGTGAATATTTATCAAAAACTTTTATATTTCTACTTAAAAGATCATATTTAATAGAAAATTTGTAATCAAACACAAACCATTAAGAATACACCTGAATATATAATTAACTCTGATGTTTCGGAGGTCCGTGTTTGCTCTGCTCCAATTTTGTATTGTTTTATGGACTTTGATACTGAATACTGTTCGTTATCTCCATATCCTTCTATCAAATAATTATGAATGAAATGAACATAATTTCATGATAGATATGACAAAATTAACATAATCCTCAGCAAATCTTTGACTCAGACTCATTTATCAAGATATTATACTTTTTAGTTAGCAACTGAAAATTTCTAAGAATTTTTGCTTCCTTCAAAATAGTTCACATGATTACAAAAAGATTACATTTAATTTCATTACATGAACCAGTCTTGGATTTTTAAGGTCAAGATCTAGTAAATGTAAATGAAAGGTAACTACAAGTTTCTCTAATTTTAGAAATGTATTAAGTCATTAAGTTTTACAAATGTAATCAAAAATATATCAATTGAATAAGGTATCAATTTTATTTTTGCATGATTTTAAATTTAATTCCATGATTTCAAAATGCTTTATTTTCTACAATTTTTATAAAAAATGTAAAGTAAATGAAAATGAAAAGTAACATTAAATGAATTATGACGTCATAATGGATCTAGCACAGGCTAAACACATTCACTAGATATGATGTCATACAACGTATGTTCTACGTTAAATGAAACGTATTTGCACATAAAACTGTATTTGTGCAAAAATTTGTGCTTAAATATGATAAACTTTGCAACACAGAAATTTAAACCTCATGGTTCAGTTGTAGTAAATCAGTATACCTCAGAATGCAACGATAAACATATGGAAATGATTTCAAAGTGGATATTTATGTGAATAAATATTCGATTTTACTTAAATAAATAAATTTTTATGAATATTGTTTTGCAGAAAACGAGCCTGGATTTGTTTTAGCGGACGAGATGTTAAAAACAATCAAACAGGACTTCAGTTTGAAATTTTTCCAGGTAAATAGAATGAGTAAAACGTTTCATTCGAAAATAAAGTATATCTACTTAGGGAAAATTCATTTTAATGCCATCTAAATCGTAATAATGCCATGTTACTTTTTTTCGCCAAAAATATTAAGGAATATAAAATTGGTCACTGCGTTTTATGGATATGAAAATGTTAATTTAAGATTGAAAGACCGTTGGATCGACTAAATTCAAGGAAGCCAGAGGAATATACGAATGAGGCTTCTCTCCTTTGCCATACTAGTGAAAAAAGCACAATTACAGGAAAAGAAATTGCGAATTACCTGACAGAAAAAGGTGTAAAACTCTACAACCCGTCCCCTTCATTTTGTTTTTTTGACATAATTAATAATGTCTTGGGAAATTCCTATTGGATTGTAGTTGTCATGACGAGGGAAGCCCTCTATGACGTAGAATTCAGGATGCAAATTTATAGCATTTTTCAAGCAGTTTTAGATGAGAATATGAGATTGCTACCAGTTTTAGTAGATACGAGATACGGTGATATCCCAAGTGCTCTGCGTTATTTAACATGTGTTTCTGTAGACAAAAACAAAAGATACCTGGAGAGACTTTTATATTCAATAAAAGGTATGTATATCTTTAATTTGAATAAGATACAGTGTCTTTTCTCTAAAACTTAATGTTTTTCCCACAGTGGTTTAACAATTTTGGTATCACGTTACAAACATAATACCACAGAATGACACGATAATATTAATAAAAAAATTTCTCATATATAAATTTTCATACCTTTTAAAAGGCATTATATTCTACCTTTTGTATTTTGGTTTTTTAGAATCAAACTGTTAGCTTTGCATCTTGACATATACAAAGTATTTCATTTAATAAAATGGTTTTGAAGAATGCGTTCATGGTACTTATACAAAGTACAGCCTAATTATAAGCAATTAAAATGTACCTTAAAGTATAAAAATAAGCCATCTTAATTTTATTTTATTGAAAATTTAATTAACTTTTCTAAAACAAAAGTTTTTATTGTTGTTAAAGCAGTAACATAGTATTATTTTTAATATTTTGGACAAATTAATATTTATACATGATGTGTATTAATTGCAATCAATTTATCCGATGCAAAAGCCTGCATATGTATATTGAACGGTTTACAATTTAGATTGTTTTAGTTTTTGCTTTATAGGGACTGCAACATGAAGGAAAATCATCACTTTCTTGTGTCATTCTGATTTTAATTTAAACATTACATTTGATATCAGAGTAAATATAAATAAATAGTTAAAATATACAGAAAATATTTTCTGTAATGTGCATATAGGATACGTGTTTCTTAAATCAAAAATGCAATTTACATTGTTCATATTGTTGGTATACTTTAAAAAGGAGAAGATTTCCCAATGAAAGAAACAGTGATACCAGCAGGGGATGTGGCATATGGATTAGCCTGGACTTACGTTCTTTGTTATTTACAGCTTGTTCTGATGGGTAGGTTTGTTTGTTGTGCTTAACTTCTTAATAAATATTTTTTTTACTTTCAATTGTAAAATTGTTTGCTACATGCGCACTTAGATGGCCTATTGAATTCAGTCTGTTTTCGTTCGTCGTTATGTATTGTCGTATACTTTTGAATATTTTCAAATCTTCTCTTGAATTACCAAACTATTATTTCAACCTTTTTTTGGTATATGGCAAATACGGGTTGTTGAGGTACAGAAAGCTGGAATGTCATTGTCTCTGCCCTTCTGGAGCCCCTGTACTGGGTCTAAAACATCAAAATATATACAACCATTAAACATACTTTTTTCCCTAGGACATCAATTAGTCAAACTGTTGGCAAGATTGTACAATTAATAAACATTGAAATCTCTAACAAATTCAAGACATTCATGGTCCCTGGATAAAAAATTCTGGAGTTGAGTGTGTCTCTAATGATCATGTAGTGAAATGCATAACTGCTTCAAAAAATCTTATTTTTTCTCCCTGCATACATTTGATCAGGGTTTATTTAAAAAAAATTACACGACACATTTTATCATCATGCGGTAAAATTACATGCGCATGGAAATGGATTTTTGTGTCACAGTGTTTGTTTTATAATATTGTCTAAATATTTGCCAAATATCTAATTGATTATTCGAGTCACGAAAAGGTTATGCCAAAAAATGTCATGAGTGCAACACCTTTTCATGATATTTTTAAAATTCAATATATTTTGAAGATCTGTGAAATAAATAGTGATGTATATGATGGAATTAAAGACTTTCCTGATAATATTCTAAGTTTTGAATTTTACATGTAGACTGAAGCAACGTTTGTTGGACCAAGTTGTGGTCATAGCAGATGTTGAAAAAATTGCTATACCATGTAATGAGTGCAACAGAAAAAGTGCAGTGGTGCTACATAAACATAAATTTTAAAACTCTGTTTGACAATTTAGTCAAAAAAGATTTTTCAAAATGTAAAACAATAACGGATTTACCTTTTCAAACTTAAGTACAGGTCCACGTAAGAATCAGGCAGGTGGTGATACACGAGGTTCTCAGAAATTAATGATTTTTCACTCACAGATTTTTCTCGGGGTATAAACCATGTATGCGGAAGGAAAAATAATTTGGGTCATTGTTACTATGGAAACCTGGACAAAGAAATTTCCTTAGCAACAATCCTATTTTTCTTTATAGATTGACGAAATTTCACCCATTGTGAAGGCTTTGTACAAATTTTTTTTTAAAATTAATTCTTTTCTTCCTTAGTGTCACAAGAAAGATAAACTCTTGAAGTGCTCTGACAACGTAATAAAAAGAAAATACATTCTCTAATATATTTACTATAGATACAGCTAAAGATACATGTTTTCCGTTTTTTTGCTGATTCAGCATTTTGCTTGATTTTAGCAAAAATCAGGTCGAAATTATTCGTTTCACCATCTTAGTACAAATGTTTAATCTATTTCCTGTAAAACTACAGGAAAGGCTTTCTTAGAATTTAAAATAAAAAGTTTTGCAAATTTGAAATTTACTTCCTGTTGCTAGGCAACAAAGATGGATGGTTTGATAAATTAAAAATGGTGAAAGTCTAAAGCATTGGTAGAAAAATCATATAAATTGTAATCATTGAGTACCAAAATCAATTTTTTAGAATAATAAAATATAAAATATTCTTCCTTGTGTACCTATGACTATTTTACAATAAGTTATCCCCATGGCAACAGTAAATTTTCCTTAGCAACGAAGCATTGTAAGTTATTTTTAGTACATAATTATCCATGTTTTTAAAAGATCATTTGATTCTTAGAGTTGAATTGCTATTGCTAGGGATTAGAATTGCCAAATCAGGTTTTAAAAATATATTAAGAGTGTATATCCATAGCAACAGAAGTTATCTACATAGCAACAAATACTTTTAAATATAATTAGTATGTAGCAATTCCTAAACATTAAGCTTTCTTTTCGGATGTTACTAGGCAAAAAAACAAACATACTACAATACACTTATTGAAATGAAAAATCAATTACTTTACTTATGTCTGTAGTATTTACTTTTTTATCACTCAAGTAGTTAATCATTGACCTACTTTTCATGCTAGTGACAGCAAGTCACTGAGACTCTTGAGCCGTCAAAATTTTGCCAGTTCCTGAAATTTTTGTATCATTACCAATATCTGCAACAAAACTGTGCAGTCTTATTTCTACAAGTTTAAATAATATAGCAATCTGGTTATTAAAAAGATGTATATAATTCTGATTAGGATTACGCCTGTAGTTTTGACAATGTAGAACTGGTGAGGTATTGATTGACCGAGGCTGAAGGCTGAGGTTAATACGTTTTGGACAAAGTCTGTATAATATGCGTACAAGTAAGCCAAATTCGAAAGTAAATCTATTTTTTTTTTCAATTGTAATCATTAAATACCAATCAAATTTTAAAGCATAGAATACACAATATTTTTTGTGTTAGCTAATAATATTGAAATTTTTTTCATTACCATGGCAACCGAAAATTTTCCTAAACAACAAGTCAAAAAAGGTCATATATTGCACTTAAGAAATAAAACTTTAAATATATATATATTTTATTTTTGCAATGAAACTGAATTTGCGCAGTCTAACTGATTATTTTACTTTTTTAAAGTGTAACAAATATCTAAATATCCCACACACACAAACACACACACACACAAAAACAAGAGGCCCATGGGCCACATCGCTCACCTGAGCACTGTGCCTAGCATAAAAGCAGAAATTAGATTATTATTGAAAAGTTTAAACCCAAAAGTAGTCCCACACATTCCTTATAGGTTAGAGGGTATGATTTGCACAAACTTGAATCTACATTACCTGAGAATGCTTCCATATAAATTCATGTATGACCAATCATGGCTTTGCTATTCTTGACTTGAGAAGATTCTTAAAGAATTTTCTTATATATTTCTATGTAAAAACTTTGCTCAGCCATTGGGGGGAGGGGGATGTCATGATTTGAACAAACTTGAATCGACGCCACCTGAGGATGCTTCCATATTAATATGACCATTCATGGCTTTGTTATTCTTTAAAAGATGATTTTTAAAGTCTTTGTTATTCTTGAAAAGAAGATTTTAAAAGACTTTTCCTATACATTTCCATGTAAAACTTTGGTCGGGCATTGTGGCCACGCCATACCCCCAGGGGCTATGAATTGAACAAACTTGAATCTACACTACCTGAGGATGATTCCACATGAGTTTATCTTTCATGGCCAAGTGGTTCTTGAGAAGAAGATTTTTGAGAAATACCATTAAATTTTCATTAAAAATTCATAATTATCTCCCCTTTGAAAAGGTTTGGCCCTTCATTTGAACAAACTTGAATCCCCTTCACCCAAGGATACTTTGTGGCAAGACCCACTGGTTCTTGAGAAGAAGATGAAAATGTGAAAAGTTAACGACAACAAAGGCAACAACGACGACGAGACGACAGACGACGGACAAAATTTGATCAGAAAAGCTTACTTGAGCTTTCGACTCAGGTGAGCTAAAAAGTATGTGGCTGGGGGTTGGGGGAGGGGTATAAGGTTGTGTTATTCAGAAATCTCTTTACTTTGTGTCCTTCCTATAATTTTGATGTTGAAAAACACCTGAAGCTCGTGCTTTGTTCAGAGATTAGCATTGCTTATTATCCAAAGGGGTGCAATTTCTTTGACACAAGGTCATGCCAGCATGTTCAAGGTCACTTGTCCGGTCCAAACCTTTATAAGGAGAAATGAATCATTGGATTTTCCTACTTGATACAGTGATAGCTTCGTTGACTCACATGTAAGACCATGACCCGAGGTCAGTTTGGTTAGTTCAAGGTCATAGGCTAATTTTTTAACAACAATTTTGTCTTGGTGATGTAATTTTGTAATGACAAATCTTTGGATAATCTTTTCTGATCATAATTTGTGCACTGTCTGATGTCGTTGTCATCGTCACTGTTTGACGTTATAAACTGGACCAATTTTAACAAACCAATAAGTATCCTTGGGTAATGCAAATTCAGATTTATTTGGATGAATTGTCACATCTTCTTCAAGGAGAGATACTTATGATTTTGTGAAAAAAAAATAATTGCATCATTTAAAAATCTTAAAACTTGCAAAAGATGACCTTTAATAAGCAAGGCCGTTGACATTTTTATTTCATCAACTTGTTTGTCAGTAGCTTGCTTTCTTTTAGATATAGTTCGTTAGACCGTCTCTTGCGTATTGAACAAACAGGGAGTAATAAACAGTTACAACAATGTATTTCTTTTCTTTTTTTCATTATTTTTTAGTTATTACAAATAAATAATAACTTAAGCTAGTTAGTATTTCTTTATCGAGATAAAGTTATCTTGGATAAAAAAAATGTTTATCAGGAATGAATTTAATAGCTGTCCAAGGTGTACTGTTTATAACCTGGATTGTAACAGTTAACACTTTTTATTAAAAGCTTTGCGGTTTATTAACCGTAAACTGTCCCAACCCAGGATATCTAGTATAATTTTGGTAGCTATTATATTAATTCCTTACATAATAAAATAATGGTAGTTACCCCATTAAAGAAGGAAAAGGAGATAATGAAGAGTATTCAAGATCAAAAGTCAATAAAACAATAAAAGAAATAGGAGCAGAGCAAACAAGGACCTCTGAAATATCAGAGGTTGGATCAGGTGCCATGGAAGAGTGAGCATCCCCTGCCAACTAGTGCTCCTTGTCATGACCAGGAAATAACGGGAAAATCCGTCATCAATTTAGTGTATAAATAATGGACGATGCAATAGGATTATATCTCAATACAAAACAAATTACTAAGTATATCATGAGCATTTATATATTTGAAGGAGAAAAACAAAAGAAATCCGTAAAATGTAAAATAAAAAAATCCTAATATTTTTTAAAACAGTTTTTTTTTTACTTGTATACAAGAACATGTACAGGAACTGATTAACATCGGCCTTTGGCCTTGGTCAATTAAAACCTCATCAGGTCTGCATTGTCACAAGTTGACCTCAACAAAAGTCAATATTTTTTTTCTTAAGGTCAAGATCTAGTAAATGACTTTAGAATATTTTTTTCAGTGCTAAATCCATTATGACGTCATAATCCCTTTCAACTTTCTTTTTCCCGTACTTTACGGCTCTAATGGAATTATGAAGAAAAAGTATTTCATGGAATTCAATTTAAAATCACATGAAAAGTAGTCCCGATACCGATCTTAAATAACTGTAGGCAATCTGGATACATTTTCTTTGTCTGATATGGAAAAAAAACCCTCCCATTTTCAATACTGGTTTTCTTAATTTTTCATTGAAAATACTAGTATAAAATATGGTTTTTCATCTTGTTTTTCTACAAATTATGCCCCAAAACAACTATTTTGAACATTCTAATGTTATAAAGCATCATTAAAGGAATTAATTTCTTAAATTTGAAAAATCTGTAGGCACCTTCCATTTACTAGATCTTGACCTTAATAAGATTACTGTATTTACTAAATTTGTAAGAAATTAGAAAATCCAGTTTTCGTTGCAGATATTGATCAAAATTTTTAGAAATTTGCAATATAATTTGAAGACTTTCGAGTCTCAATATGCCACTAGAATGAAAATTAGGTCATTGATTTATTTTTTGAAAGAGAACAAGATGTGTTTGTGAAACACTATACACACAATGCGCTTGGCGGCAACAACGTTTGAGAAAAGCTATTTTAAGCATATATAGGTCATAGTTAAAGTCACAACGTCAGTCGCCTTGGTATCATTTGAAAGAACTTGATTAGTGGAGTTATCTGAGTATGCATACCAAATACGAAGTCTCTATATCTCATGGTTCCAAAGTTATGATGAAGGTTTTTAAAAAAGGTCACAGTCAAAGTCACAAGGTCATTTACCTTGGTATTATTGGAAAGAGCTTAAGTAGTAGAGTATGCATACTAATTAAGAAGTCTCTTACTTTCATGGTTCAAAAGTTAGGCCAAAGTTAAAATTACCAAAAAAAAAACTATATCTAGCATAAAGGTCACAGTCAAGGTCATAAGGTCATTGACCTTGGTGTCATTTGAGAGAACTTTATTAATGGAGTATGTATAACAAATATGAAATTATATCTTTTATGGTTTTTAAGTTATGGCAAAAGTTTGCAGACAAAAAGACAGATAGACACACAGACAGCTAGACAGACAGACAAACAGACAGACAGATAGGACAAAACAATAATCACCCCGGATTTATCGATCCGAGTGCATAAAAAATACCACGGTCATATGTCAATTATTACTTTTCAGTTCTATGAGTAGAATGTTTTTGTTTTATAGTTAACATTCTTGAAGATTCTTGTTGAGAAGTTGCTTCATCTTAATTCTTTATAGGATGTATTTGTTGCTATGTTTAAAATTCTGTTGCTTGGGAAAAAATAACTTTAAAATTCTTTTAAAAACCTTGTTTGACAATACCGTAACTGGGCAATAGCATTTCAACTCTAAGAATCAGATAATATGTTGAAAACTTAAATAAATGTGTTCTTAAAATAGCTTTCATTTCTTCGTTGCTAAGAGAAATTTAGTGTTGCCATGGAGATAAAAATTCTTTTAAAAACCTGGTTTGACAATGCCGAGCCTGGGCAATAGCATTTCAACTCTAAGAATCAGATAATATGTTATAAACTTTAATGAATATATTCTAAAAATAACTTACAATGCTTCGTTACTAAGGAAATTTTACTATTGCCATGGAGATAAAAAATCTTTTAAAAACCTAGTTTGACAATGCCGAGCCTAGGCAATAGCAATTCAACTCAAAAAATCAGACAATATCTTATAAACTTTAATATGTTCTAAAAATAACTTACAATGCTTTGTTGCTAAGGAAAATTTACTGTTTCCATGGAGAAAAACTTATTGTAAAATAGTCATAGGTACACAAGGAAGAATATTTTATATTTTATTATTTTTAAAATTGATTTTGGTACTCAATGATTACAATTTATATGATTTTTGTACCAATGCTTTAGACTTTCACCATTTTTAATTTAACAAACCAACCATTTTTGTTGCTTAGCAACAGGTAGTAAATTTCAAATTTGCAAAACTTTTTATTTTAAATTCTTAGAAAGCCTTTCATGTAGTTTCACAGGAAATAGATTAAACATTTGTACTAAGATGGTGAAACGAATAATTTTGACTTGATTTTTGCTAAAATCAAGCAAAATGCTGAATCAGCAAAAAACGGAAAACATGTATCTTTAGCTGTATCTATAGTAAATATATTAGAGAATGTATTTTCTTTTTATTACGTTGTCAGAGCACTTCAAGAGTTTATCTTTCTTGTGACACTAAGGAAGAAAAGAATTAATTTTTAAAAATTTTTGTACAAAGCCTTCACAATGGGTGAAATTTCAATCTATAACGAAAAATTGGCCTGTTGCTAAGGAAATTTCTTCGTCCAGGTTTCCATAGTAACAATGACCCAAATTATTTTTCCTTCCGCGTACATGGCTTATACCCCGAGAAAAATCTGTGGGTGAAAAATCATTAAGAAGATGGGCGCATTTGGCGGGTGATCTGCAGGAATCATTTGTACGAAACATTTATGGTTTAAATGTCCATGATTTGGTTGGCTGAGCATACCTGGTCAAATTTTACAAACACGTCCAAGGGGTTATTTTTTTAATTTAGTTTGATAGACATTGTGAAATTGTAACATTTATGTCCATTTTTTTCTAGGGGGTACTATAACATAGTAATGTTTCACAAAAAATTAAACCTTAAATATCTAATGCATATGCATGATACGTGTACATGTACATTATTAAAATAGAAAATTAGAATTGATTTCGCTTGAGAACCAAACTGAACCAAAATTTATCTAATTCAAAATTTTAATACATCAGTACATAAAACAAAACTGACAAAATAAATGGTTTTGCCTGAATAAAAAAAAAATTAACGCCCCATGCCAGGCTCGAACCAAAAACGTTTCGCTTCGAGTGCACCAGCTTAACTAACTGAGCTATCACCGCTACACATGTACAAATGTTTTTAAAAGGACAAAGACGCACCACATTGACACATTTGGATTTTTTGGGGAAAAGTTCATTTTTCGTGGTCTCTGGGTCTTCTCTCCATTTTTAAAAAAAGTGTATTCGTTTCTTTGAATTAAAATACACACAAATAACGTTTCAAAATCATGGAAAGAAGACCCAGACATAGAAAATTTTTAGAAAATTGTCTTTAAAAAAGTACCATTTTGTACCAAATGTCTGAAATGGCCAATTTTCAAGTTATTTTTTAGCAAATCAAAGCTCAATTTCGGGAAAATATTTTCCGTTCCTGTTGCACAGGAACCCGATAAATTAAAAAAATGTTAAGATTTCATGTGACATGTCAATAAAATTTTCACTTTTCAAGTACGCCCAGGTTCCTGCCGAATGCCAATCAAAAGCGCCCTCGTTCTTTCTGAGAACCTCATGTATCACCTTTTATATATAGGCTGTCTGATTCTTACGTGGACCTGTACTTAAAAATAAACCATGAATAATAAGCAGCACTGATTAGAATCAGGTTCATCTGTGCATATCCAGTTAATTTGTCAGGATCAACATCAATATTTTGCTCCCACCAAAAAAAAAAAAATCATTTAATTAGTAAATGATTCTTCGATTTATTTTTTTTGTAAAATAAAGTCACAAAAATATTTTTACCAAAAAGATCTTTCAATTATAGAGTATTTCTGTTTCAGATCTATATTTCTATGGTCAGGAGTGCAGGACATTTTTAGCTTGCCAAAGCTAAAGGCTCACATAAGCATTTCTGAACTAAATTTGTACGTAGTCGTTCGTTGTTGTTTTAAAAGTCGTTGTTGTATACTTAAACTTATCACATTTCCATCTTCTTCTCAAGAAACACTGGGTCATTTCAACCAAACTTGGCACAAAGCATTCATAGGTAAAGGGGATTGAAGTTTTAAAATTAAGTGCCCTCTTCCAAGTGAAGATAATTCAGAAATAGTGAAAGTATAATGGCGTCTCAAAAACAACTTGGCCAAAAAATTGCAAACTTATATGAAACCTTCTTTACAGTTTACATGCAAGTCTGCTCAAATGATGACCCCAGGGTAAGGATGGATCATGATGGGGGGAAAAGTTTTGCATAGGAATATATAGGAAATTATTGAAAAGTATTTTTTTCTTAAGAACTGTAAAACCATGTTTTATCATACATGTGTGTATTGATAAGGAATTAAAGGATCAATTGAATAACAGAATTATGCAAGAAATTCATAGTATCTAATAAAGAAGCATTTATTCATCATAATTTGTATTGGACAGGCAGACCTGTAAGTAATATATTATTAAATAAAAATGAAACAAATGTACTTTATCTTTGTACATAAATGTTCATCAAAGACCAAGAGAGGCGGGTGGGAGATGGAACGATGCTCAGAACCTTTTGTTTGTTTAGTTTATATGGGGATAGTGACAAACTGAAGCAGGAATAGGGAATTACAATGTAAATAAATCAACATTATGAGCTTTACGGAGCTATAATTTAATTATTTTGCTTCTTTTGGTTTAGGACAATATAGCTTCATTTACCAGTTTACTTTGTTTTATATTCAATTTATACATCATTTACAGTGTTGTATTATACTCAGGTGACTTTAATTTAAGGTCAATGGCCCTCTTGTTTTTATAAATTGCACAAAATGTCCATAAAAGAATACACAGCAATAGAATACATATGGAAAACAATATTATCTGGATTTTTTCAATTTAAAATCGGTATATACGAGCGTACTTTTTCTGTATTTCTCAAAGTTGATGACAATTTTTTTTTTGCTAATTTTAGAGTACGCCATCTTTAAGTCTCTTTTTTTCAGATCCAGAACAGGAAGGTGCAGACGGTATGATATTTAAAATTATTTTGGATTAAATACGAATTTCTTCTCAAATGAACAATCTTAATGGACAGTTTCTATCCGAATTAATATTATTTAAGAAATAAAGTCCTTTTTTGTAAATATTACAGAATAACCTCCGAGGTTGAGAAATGTTGTTTGAAAGATAAAAGCCGAGGCTTTTATATTTCAAACAACATTTCGAGACCGAGGAGGTTATCCTGCATCATTCAAGACAACAGGGACTCCATTTCTATTCTACCATGTCTACTAAAATCGCTAAAATACGGCTGATCGTTTCCTGTATAGAGAAACGAATTAGGTCACCATGTCTCGATTGTTTTAATGAGGGCCGTGTAACGCTTAACAATTCAAAGAGCCATAGCTGCCTTACCGACGACTCAAGTATTTTTAAAAAAGGAAAAAAATGAAATCACCTGTTTCTATTTATAGATACATGTACCTTTTCAATTCAAGATCAAACTAATGTATGTAATCATTTGTGGACTAGTTTTATATTTTCATAGTTGCAAGTTTGTTACATGACAATCATTTTACTTGTTCAATACTCTTATTCTAAACAAGATTTTTTTTTTTTAGAAAATTTTAAAAATAAAACAAACTAGCAGCTATGACTTTGGATCATTAAAATGCTTACAATGTAATGATGTGTTACATAATCTTAGATTATTTATACAAGTATTATAAAATAATAAATGAAAACATAGGAAAAATGCACAGATCGAGAGAAAAAATATAAAAACATAGATAAGAATCACGCACAGTGTGATTTGCTTTCAGTCATGTATGAACTAACACTTTACGTTACGTTACTTTACGTTTAAATATTAAATTTCAATAAACCAAATCTATTTGAGTTTTTGAAATTAAGAAATTGAAACTTATAGATTAACATTTTAAAACTCTTATCATTTTAAAAATTTGAATTGTTAAGTGTTACACGAACCTAATGAACGTACAATTATAACAAAATCATGTTCCTGTTTTACAGCTTTATAGAGAAACACCGACATCTTACGAACGAGCGTAACCAAAATGGGGATCAGTCATCGTAGTCTATTGTATTCACGGTTGCATTTATTGAATTCTTCAATTTTATTGAGATTTCGATAGATAAAATCCCATAAGATACCTCAAAGCCATGTCTTGTCGTAGTCGCTACCGTGACGCTACAATACATTTCAAATTATATTCAAAATAAAAAAATAATAGTATATGCGGATTTAGTAGGGGTCGAGGGGTGGGGTACTTTACAAAGGGCGGTCGGGACAATAAGGAGTTATGGTCTATAACTAAATTGCAAAAACCCAAAAAGTTTTTAAAAATTATTGTTCAAAAAACTATATGCTGCGAAAAATAAAACTGATATTGCTTTAATACACAGATATTATAGCTATATTATAAATCCAGGGGGATGTTCGTTCGTAATTTGTCGGTTGATAAAGCTTCTTTTTACAAACATGTATCTTAAAAATCTTCATATAATTCTTACGAGTGCCTATGGAGCCCCCTACCCCCCACCCCCCTTAACATCCCAGACCAAAAGCTATTTTCCTATTTAAGGAATGACTCTAATTCTTTGCCAAATTATCGAGTATAATATGGTTTGGGTCAGTTTACGCTTTATAATCCGCGAAGCGGATTATAAAAAAGCGTAAACTGACCCAAACCATATTATACTCGATAATTTGGCCAAGAATTAGAGTCATTCCTTATAATTGAATTTTAAAATAATTAAACAACTGGGGGTGTAAAATTGTGTTGTTTTTATGAGTTCAAATTTACTGCGCAATAATACAACCGTAGTAACGGAAGTGATGGGAAGCGAGGGGAGGTAAAAACTGATACATAGATCTAGCAGCCATGATGCTTGTTTACACGAGGTAAGATCGAGCTACTGTTTGAAGTTAAAGGTACATTCATTAAATCTGGAATTTTCCATGAATCCCAAGGACTGGAAATGAGGGGATTGATGGATACAGATGATTCAGCTCGGGTTGTCAAGGGGGTGTGTCCCCATACCAAATCAGATTATACAAAATGTTATGCGTTCCTTTTTGTAAATCAACCAATGAGAGGCAACAAAACAAACAAAATTAAATTATTTCACTGTAATAGCTAAAAGACGTCTCGATATATTGCTTGAAACAAACGTGTAATAGATGAACAGAATTATAAGACGAACGGGCAGACCGAAATAAATATCCCCAACATTCAGGGGGACTGGGAGGGGGGTCGGCGCAAAAATGGAAGTTTAGTGAATTGTGAGCATGCCACCATAGGACCTATGCCCCCCCCCCCCCCCCCCCCCCTCACCCAACCCTGGTCCATAGATATTTTTTGGCTTTCTTTCATTAATAACATTTACAATTTACAACATACAAAATTGATACCTGCAGTTAAAAAGTTGGAGGTGATTTAAGATACTAAGGGCATGTTTCGAAAATAAAAAGTGAATTCTATGTACTTTTTGGATTGTTTATATGAAATACATTGTAAATACTGGTATGTACTAGACGGTTAATTTATTAAAGAAGACAAATATGAATATCTTGGGACCCGGTATGTATATTAGAGGTGGGTATGGGGAGTTTGTCTGGTCTACAAGCATTTGTGATAAGCATATGCGTGCACATACTTTTGAAGGATGCCGTTTAATTCTCTGCAAATGACTTCAAGTCTGTACGAATTTAAAAGTAGATTTAAAACAAAGTGCATGCTTTTGTACGTAAACCTCGTATATGTTTTATAATTAAATTTCAGTCTGAATTCTGGTGTGATTATATGTAATGTCTTAGGACTAATTAAATACAATACCAAATAAAAGCAATAAATTATATTTGAAGTGTTACTTGACTGCTAAAAGTCAATCAGAATAAATCAGCGTAAAAGATATGGCTTGGAGAAAGAAAGATATCATAAATAAAAAAAAATGCTTGGCGAGAAACTTCAGGGATTGTATGTGCGCGCGAGCCACGTCAGACAAGCTTTTTAGGAAAGCTAATACTTGTTTTATTTATATACCACTAACGCATCAGTTTTGTACAATATTTAATTTTGTAAATTTTCTTTCAATATCTGTTTTCAAAATACTGACTTATTATATTATAGAAAATATAAAGAGAAAATATTTAAAATCAAAACTTTGTACAACATATCACATTGTTTGACTGCATGCCCCTTGCACCATTTTCTCTCGTCAATTGACACTAATTCCCCCCAAAATAAATAAATATTTAAGTTTATAAACTCTTCAAAGCATATAAGGAAACATTTTTATTCTGTAGACCATGAATATTGTAAATAAGTCAATATTATACTAGAACCTGTACGAAAAATTCTCAAACGATAATTTGTTCAGTTTCGATACATGGGGAATTCCTTACCAGTAACATAACATGAGTTTATACCATCAACTCGTAAAAACGTTAACGAAACGTTTACAATGCATGATTTGATAACAGATTTCATAATAGGTGTTACAATGTTGCTTGAAATCATTTTAGATCCAATGGCAGATCAATCCACTTGCAGAACCCCCCTCCCCCAACCCCACAGAATAACAACACTTTAGTATGTGGTGTAAAGATGATTTTTCTACAAGTTAAATAAAATCAAGATTTCATTTACACAGGGTTCTCAAAATACAAAGTAAGGACATATCTTAAATTCACAAAAGTTTTGCTCAAAAGGTTTATCACTCATCATGCAGATATTGGTTGATTTAGTCAGGCAAGCTTTTTAAAAAGCTGTTATTACTTGTTTTATTTCAATTCTATGCCAGTCTAACGATCAATTTGGAATAACGATCCCGATGTATTTTCATGTATGTTGATTATCATTTCGTTTGAAAGTACACTCATATTCAGCTAATTATAAAAAACTTTTTTTCAAATTCATGACATAAGTAAAGTAAATTATACGGGATATTTTATGCAAAATAGGTTCCAAGGTCAACTGGATTTTAACACTTCTTTTCTTTCTTGCTGTTTTATGTCAAACAGTGCACATCCTAAACTACATTGTTTTAAAATGCCGTCAATACTGTTAATCAGCATTATTAGATTTTTTGAAATGTACATGTATGTCAAAAGTCAAGGGTCAGGAGGGCGGTCTCCATGTTATTTTAGACAATCCATGGTTTTTATTCAAAGTGTTATATTTTGTAGGATTAGCAGATGCTATCGAGAAAACCGTTGCAAAGTACAACAAAAGCACCTCCTTATGCAAGAAGAAAGTCTACATTATTGCCCCAAGTTCCTGTGAATGCCATGCTTCACTAGAATACGCTGATGCATGTATTCGACTAATGGAATCCATGTATTCAGTGTCTGATGATCAAGCAGGAAATAAGCAACAATATAGTCTCGATATGTACAGCTTTGAAGACAATGGCAAAGTAATCACTAAGAAAAATATAACTAAAATTTTTGTTTTCATTTAATAAGGAATAAAGTGCTTTTTTTTGCTTGTCAGGTTTTTTTGAAGTCAAATTTTTTTTTTACACTTAGCCCCCCTACCCCACTTTCAATTTGCTTCCGACGCCAATGAAATTTATCTGTTTAGTAGTCGTCAACTTCCTTTCCTTATGCAGCAATTATATACCCTTTATAACATGTAAGCTATCATCTGTATAAAGGCTTATATCACTCGAAACCTCCCGAGCTGAAAAGGAATACAAAGCGGGTGCAACAGATCGGCAGGAGTTGTTTACTACTCCATTGCACCTGTTCCCATTTTGATTTTTAAGAAGTCCGTGTCTGCTCTGTTCCTGTTTTGTATTGTTTAATGGGCTTTTGAGCTTGAATGCCGTTTGTTGTCTTCACATATTTTCATCTATATAAAGATTCTGCTCGTAAATATTTAAAACAAAAGCCAATATCAAAAACTGGGAGGAGTAATTGATTCTCTCTTTCTCCCTTTCTCCTGTTTATTGGTTGGAAGGGTACCGGTATTCATGACAAACTACGCTTTCTGGCATACCTAATTATATAAATAAAAAATAGATAACGAACCAAAATCAAACTCAAAAAATACGGCCGATTGGAAGGCGGAACTTCAAAAACACCAGGGCCTGGTGGTTTAAAAGCAGGTTAAATATAACACAGTGTTTTCTCTGCGTTATATAATTTGTTAAATTTAACCACATTGTAAAATGTTGTTCAAAATTGTGTTTGTGTTAACAAGATGTAAAATCTGTGTTAAATTTAATCCACCTACGGTAGGTAGATTAAGAAGTTAACACCCTGATTAAATATGGCCGCCAACTTTCTTAATCACCAGTCTTATAACCTCGTCTTCAGAACGAATCGATTAGGATCACAAAAAATTGTGTCACATTTAAAAAAAAAAATTTCCGGGGGGGGGATAAACATCGTTTTCATACATCTTTGATGACAAGAAAAAAAAAATAAAGTAAATAAGTAAACCCTCAAAATTGTACAAAATATATTCTATACCTATGTGTATACAATCACTAGCAAAGTGTGTTATTGTAATTTACCGGGTGGTAGTAAATACAAAGATTACAATACATGTATGACAAGTACTTGTCATATTGTAATTTTTGTACTTACTACCACCCTGTTATTACAAAAAACTACAATATGACAATAGCATTTTACTTGAATTTCAGAACCTGTGTTAAATTAAGTTTAAAAAAGCATTCTTTTTTCCCATTGAAATGTTTTTGCAAGAAAAAATGTTTATGGTTAAGGATATGGAATTAAAGAGGTTTTAGGAAAAGGTGCAGTCAGTAATATGTAGGCAGTCAATACTTAATGATTTATGAACATACGAATTCGATGTGACTGATTCTGTCATTTTGAGTATTTTTATTCACCCGTATACGAAGTTTTGGGGGTATATAGATTTTGCCCTGTCCGTCCATTTGTCTAGCTTTATGTTTGTCCGCAAAAATTTTAACATTGCCGATAACTTTTAACTAGGTGGGACTGTGGCATTCATATTTCACAGATGTATTCCTTGTGTCAGGACTTTACTTTTGGAACCACCAAATTTTACCTTTTGACCTTGGAACTTGAAAGACTTTTACACCAAATACCAAACTTTTATTTTGGGTGTAACTTTTGAACGGTTGGTACTATGACTTTCAATCTTCACATATGTAATCCTTGTGATAAGAACTTTCATTGGATACCAACAACTTTGACCTTATTACGTTGGAGATTTGCCTGTAGACTTTTTAAAACCTTAACCTTGGCCAAAACCTTTATAAGGAAAGGGCAAGAGCTTTCATACTTTACATTTGTAATCCTTGTGACAAGACCTTCAATTGGATACCAACAACTTGGACATTGACCTTGGAGTTTGACTTACTTTTTAAAAACTTAAACCTTGGTAATATCTTTTGAACGGTTTGCACTACGGTTCTCATGTACATACTTCCCTTGTGTAATTTTCGTGACAAGGTCTTTCTTTAAAAACAACAAACTTGACCACAGAGTTTGACCTACCTTCAAAAAAACTTTAATCTTGGCCATAACTTTTGAACATGTGGTCCCAGGGTTTTATATTTCACATTTGTATTTCTTGTGAGATCTACAGTTCAGAAGGACTTATTTTGGGTATCAACATGTCAGATTTGAATTTAAGAAAATTTAACCCTCGCTATGTTGCCATATGGGGGCATCAGTGTTTCACAGACACATCTTGTTTCTACAATTATAATCGTTTCCTTCCTTTAATTTACTATTAGTAAAAACGAGGGAAAGTTTTAACTTTTGAAATTAAAAAAATCATCGAATTGAAGGTTTAAATTTACTCTATGTTAGTTTTGATTAAACATGGAAAATTTTTTAAATGTTCACTTCATTCTGTTGCAGGAGTACTTTTTTGTTGGTCACTATGCCGCTCCAGTAGCCTGCCTGAATGACATGTGTAAAATGAGAATTGCAGGTTTAAATGAAAGAAACATGATAATACAAGCCAAGAAATTCTACGAAGAAATCCAAAATATTTTGGATAAAACGTTTATGAAAGAAATTGCCCATAAATGTGAGATTGTATTCTACGATGGTAAGTTTTTTCATTCTAAATTGATCAACATTCATTTGACATTTAGATTTTATGAACAAATATAACGATTTTTTGAAATATACATAAATTCGCATGTATTATGTTTTGCCAAACAGTTATTTTTCGATGATTTAATGTTTGAATAGTGGTATTTAAAACTAAGTTGTAAATGAAAGATTTATTTGAATAATTCTCTTGTTTTCAGACTCGAAATTTTCTCTCTCAGAGGAAATGAAGAGGAGAATACAATAAATTGAAATGGTTTTTGTATAACGGTTCTAAATGTATACATCAAACGAATTTACAAGTACATGTACATTAATATTGTACTATAACACAATAACATTATATTTTTAATATATATCCAGGGTGTAGCAGAAAACATGCAACCATTTTGATTGATTAGATATCTAAGACGGATATGGTGATAACGAACAGTATTCAATATCAAAGTCTATAAAACAATACAAAATGGGAGCAGCAAACAGAGACCTCCGAAACATCATGGGTTGGATCAGGTGCCATGGAGGAGATGCATTTCCTGCTGATCGGTCAAAGTTTCAACTTCAAGATTTATTCTTATTAAAATAAAGTTAATGCAGCAAATAGAGAGAGAATTACAAAAGAAAAAAAGAAACTTGTAAAATTTCATTTAGTTAAAAAATATGCTCCAATTGGAGTCATTTTTGCTGAAAGAATACATCTATATGATGCAAGAAAGTTTTCATATGCTATTGCAAAGAGTCTCTTGGAAATGGATTAGATTTCATTTTTCAAACTATTTTGAGTTAAGGACATGGAGATAACAAACAGTATTTAATATCAAAGTCCATAAAAATACAAAACAGCAGCAGAGCAAACACGGACCTTTAAAACATCAGATATGGGATCAAGTGCCATGGAGGAGTGAGCATCCCCTGCCGACCGGTCACACCAGCTGTGTGCTCCATGTCATGATCGGGAAAAAACCGTCATCAATTCAGTGTACACACTCTAAAAAGTTTTACTTTTAAAATAAGATATTAGATTAAGAAAAGTTAGTAATTATTAGTAATCCATTTTGTCAGATTAGCAAAATAAATGACTATCATAGTTAATTAGTAAAAAAGATGAATTCATTTTATCATAAAATGATTTACTAAAGTATCAATATAATGACTTTAACAACAATAGGAATTATATTACTTAATAAATGAACTGCTCGTTTTTGGTAAATTATTATAACTTAATTTAGAGATAATATGTTTTCTTTTTACTAAATTTTATGAATTATTACTAAGTAAATGTGATACTGAAATTAATAATAATTTAGAATATTATTACTTAAAAGACTACAAGTAAATGAAATACTTATCATTTTTACTAAAATCCACATTATGTACTAGAAACACTGCAAGAATTACACTGTTCTTAATTATATGTAAAGAAACATCTTTGTAATTTTATATATAAAAAAGAATATTAATCAACATCATATGGATATCAAAAAGGCTTAAAGTTCTGCTACATAGTGCATATAGTAATAAAGTATACAATACCATGTATCAACAATGTGTAAAGTTATATGCAGTTTAGTATAATATAAGGTGCAAAACGTTTAACTTCAGGAAAAAATGTACACATAACATTGTATCTTAATGACCAGTGCATTGAATCCTATTTTTTTGACAGGTGTTGCCAAAAACATACAACAGTATTAAGTAGTCAAACACAGTTATATGAATATTTACTAACAATATGTACAGTGAGTAGACCTTTTTCTCGATCTTAGTTACATAATAAACACCAGTTTAAAATCATTATAAAAAACAGTTAATGGTTTTAATCTTTTTTTCTACCTGCATTCCTTCATTTTTAAAATTCATTCAATATCCAAGGGCTGTGCTTCTTAATCATACCCATCAGTCCAATAAACATTTTCCTGACTTCTTCATTACTGGTAAGGTGACTGCATGTTTTATGGCTGCACTAGGTCAATAGATAATACGTATCAGTTTAAAAACACACTTTAAGTTTCACAGTGCAATAACAAAAATATATAATTGCCGAACTTTTAAAAACTTTCACATAATTTACTTTAGTTTCCTCAATTTTACATCTATTTGTTTACAATAATTAATCAACAACTGATCAATAATGGCATTTGTGGTTATTTTATTACAGTGAATTGACTTGTAATATAAATTTCTTTAATAAAGTTTTTACTTAAATAGAAAAAAAGATATACAAAGTTCATAGATAAACTTTCCTGAACTAGCTTTAAAACACTATTAATATGGTTAAAGTCATAATGACCACCTATTATCTCTCATCAGAAAATTTCCCTCTACATTTTACAAAAAAGATGTAAGATTAATCAGTGAAAAAGGATTCCCCGTCCAAAAATATCACTCAGTTGTGCTATATCAAGACTGCAAAATTTCTATGAGGTGACTGAATATGGCTGAAATGCACATGTAGCAGATGTACAGCATTTATAAACCGACTCCATCTACTTAAAAATATGATGGCGAGGCAGCGCGAAGCGCCGTTCGCGTAGCGAGCTTAATAGACTAACATGTACGAACGGAAGAAATTAGGGTTGAAATCTGCACATTATTCCAAGTAATTTTTATCATGCCATGTGAAAAAAAATTCCAAACTCCTAATAATCCTTTGCGGTGCATAGCAACATGGTGGCTTAAACATAGCAACAACTTAGTTGAAAAAATAAAACAAACAACGATTTAATGCAACCACAAACTACATGCATTGTTTACTTCCTAAGGCAACAGGACTTTTTATTTGACGTCATACTTTCGTCACTTAAACGACATTTCTGATTTTGTCGAAAACTTCCGAGAAATTCGGAAACTCGATCCTGATGCGTGGGAAGTGATTTTTTTTAATCGTTTTATTCTCTTTTTTAACGACCTGATAGAGTAGGATAGGCTCTGCAAGTAAACCTGATTAAAGGTTTTGATAGTAAGTAAGTAATTGCGCTCACCCCAACGGTCGCACCGTACAACATTTAAACTACAGTTTATAAAATGTTATAAAATATCTGATCTTTTGGAAGATAAATTTAATCTCAGGCTTTTTGGTCAGCAATTCCCCTCTTCAAGACATTCTCTTTCCTTCTCTTCAAACAATATTGAAGCCAAATTAAATGATACAACTGTATATTTTGATGGTATGTTACAATTAATTGATAACCAAACACGACATTTCAAGAAATCATTGCCGAAAGTAATAAGACTACCATATCTGAAGTAATTATTTCTACTGCAACTGCTCTGAATTCTCCTTGATTCAGTAAATAATTTATTGCTTTAAGGGCCTTTCACATTTGGCGCACGAGCAGAAGCGACAAAATATTCGTGCGACCGAAAAACTGTAAGTTGGATCGTAAACTGTTGCTGAAATAATCGCATATGAAAAAGTATTCGTACGAAATTCGCACGATCTAAAGCGACCGTTGTGCATTAATTCTTACGATATATCTTGCGTCTATAAGCGACTGTTGTACAATGAAAGCGAGTGTTGTAAGATAATGCTAAAGTATCGCGCGAGTTATCAGGTGATCGGACGATTGAACGTACACCAGTGTGATAGGACGTAAATCGCTCGTGCAATCATGCGTTTCATGGTACGACTGATCGTGCGCGTGAGAAGAATATATACCCGGTATATACTACCCGTTTCTGACCCTCATCAATCAAATGCAAGAGATGCCGCCCAAAAAGACGACAAAAGCTTCAAGTAAAGCTAAAGTAAGCCGTAGAAAGAAGGCCCAGGGGTAGGAGGAGGTCCAGGACCTGCCGCAGCAGCCGAGCCCTGTTCATCCTAAGCTTGTCGACGAGGGGGAAGAGCCACCAAACCATCCAATTGAACCTTTACAACCCGATGGGTACAGTGAGGATGAGGACGAGGAAGATCCTTGCAAACATAAATCCTTAGACCTAACTCCAGAGCAGGAACAAGAGTTAGCAGACTTTTTCGAAGAAAACCCCTGTTTCTATGATAAAGGTCGAAGTGATTTTAAAAACACCAAGAAAAAAGATCGCCTGATTCAAGAAAATGCAGCAGCTATGAATTTGACCTGTGCGTAAATCAAAATTATATTATAAACTATTCTAATTGATTTATTTTGATATATTTAATTTATTGTTGAATATTTTAAATTCTTAATCTTAACAAACTGGCATTTGTTTCTTTTCAGTATCAGACATCCGGCTCTGGTATAGATCCCAGCGGACCATCCTGGGCAAGGTCCAGAAAAAGAAGAGTGGCCAGAAAAGGTGCAACCTCACAGCCGAGCAGAAGTGGGTGGAAACAAACTTAGGCTTCCTGAGAAGACACATAGTGCACCGGCCACAGGGATCCCAGCCATAACGATGATCTTGGCTCGGTCTGGATCTTGCTGTATCGTACCCAGCATGCATCTCCAGCGGTGTGCAAGGATGCCAAAGGTGTTCTCCACCACACGACGAGCCCTGGACAGACGATAGTTGAAGATCCTTTCTTCGTTAGTCATGTTGCGGTTGGAGTAGGGCTTCATCATCCATGACCTGAGGGGAAATGCGTCGTCTCCTACCAAAAAGTACGGGACAGGCCTGTCATCATGTGGCAGGGGCTCTGGATCTGGCAGGCCAAGAGTGTCATTTTCCAGTCCATTTCTCAGTGGGCCATGGTTGAAGATCTGGGCGTCTGATGAGGAGCCCTGAGTACCAACGTCGGCCCAGATAAATTTGTAATCGGCGTCGACTAAGGCCAGGAGGATGATGCTGAAAAACCCTTTGTAGTTGTAGTAGAGGGTACCAGTTTCTTATGGCAACATGTTTTCCGTCAAGGGCTCCGCATGTGTGGTGGAAATTCCATCGTTCACCATATTTCTGTGCCACTTCTCGCCACTCATCTGGGTTACTTGGATAGGCAAACACTTCGTCTTCATACTCGTCAATGATGGCCTGGCACACCTCTGGGATGAACATTGATATGGTGTTGTGCTCAACACGGAAGGAATACTGGAGATTCTTGTAGCTGTTTCCTGTCACTATATACCTGATCGTAATAGCCAGCTTTAGTCCAGGTTCTAGTGGCCGTCTGTAACGTTCACTTTTCTGGATTCTTGGAGTAATGCGCTGCAGTAGCTCGTAAAACATAACTGGTGGCATTCTCATATAGTTCAAAAAGTCCCCCTGGCATTCCCTCTCTATCTCCCTCATCAATGTTTCATACTGGCTAAATAACATACGCCTTTCAATCCATGGTTTAACCCACCAACGTCTTTTATGTCTTCCTTGTCTTTGTAGACGACGAAGAAGTAACGCCTGCACGACCATATGTCTTTGCTGGAGTACTTGGAGTTGTATTCGGAGATTCAGTATACCAAGCAGACGGCGAGGAGGTATTGGTGAAGCAGCATCCATGGTCAATTGTGGTCTGAAACAGAGATGCTTTTACAGGGTTTACATATACTAGTGGCAAAGCACGGGAAATTGAAGATGATAAATCGTGCATAGTAAAACGTTGCAAGATTACATGAGACACGTTGAGCAACAGTCTCATGGTCGCACAACGCACGCATTTCCAGCTGCGATTCATCTTACGGCATTTATAAATCGAGCATCACTCTTGCGAGTACACAAAACGTTTTAAGAAGCTCGTACTAATATTCGTGCGTTGAATGGCGATAAATGTGGATCGCATTTGGTCGCGTCTGAATAGTGTGCATGTCGACTATTTTGAGGAGACTTGATGCGACCACTAAAACGCATGCAACGAATGCGAAACATCGTGCAACGTATGCGAGAGCTCGGCGAGAGATCGTGCGAAGCTAAAATTTTCCGATCGCAAAGTGTTGTAAAGTGCTCGTGCGCCAATTGTGAAAGGGCCTTAAGGTAAACCAATTAAATAGCATTTTAAAAATATTTTGGAAATGGTAAATATTGGTAAAATATAAGTAAAGACCAAGTAATGTTATTACTTATATACATAAATTTAAGTAAATATAAATTACTAAGTAAAACTTTTTAGAGTATAAGTAAAACAATTCTTAAAATACAAAAAACAAGTAAAACATTTGAATTTGAATTTAGTAATAAGCATATATTTCGGTATGGACTAACAATAAGTATGAAAAACATCAGCCAGTATTTGACTCTATAATAAACTGTATTTGCTGACAAGGCCATTGTATTGACCAAAAAACTTACTAAATGATGCCTTTAAGCGAGACTTCTGATATTCTTGTTTCAGCTACTTGTTTGTCAATAACTTACCTCGTTTTAGAAACTGTTCAAACGTAGGGCATGCTTTTTCATATCGAATCAACTGAGATATATATATACACCGTATGCAGACGTTTAAGGTATATTGCTGCATAAGTAAGGGAAGTTGATGATAGAAAAAGTTAAAGTCTTCACGTTTATCATAGAATTTGGTTGTTAAATTACTATGAACGTCTTTTTCAATTAAAATATCCAAGTATGAAGCAGATGTGTCAGACTCTGTGGTATCTTTTATCTCAAGCTTGCAAGGATATATCGTTTCGACATAGATATGGAAAGTACCATCGTTATTAAACAATACGTCGTCGATGTATCTAAATGTTGAGTTGAAGGCCACAGCAAGTGTTTTCTTCTTTTTTCGATTAAGATTTTGCACAAATACTGCTTCATATGAATACTAAAATAGGTCTGCTAATTACGGAACCCAAATGGTACCCATAAGAATTCCAATAGATTGTTTGAAAACGTAGTCACCAAAAACCACATAGATATTTTCAATCAGGAACTCGTGCATCTTTTTGATGTCAACTTCAGAGTACTTTTGTGTGCAATTAATATATGTTTTAAAAAATAATTTTGCAAATGACCAATGACCAGGTTAAGTCAATTTACGAGTTCCATTTTTATTGAAAAAGCAGCTGTCAATGATATTAAAAAGCTTTGATTTTGATTTATTCTCGGGAATGGTTGTGTATTAAGTTAAAAAGTCGTAAGTTTTTAAGCTGCTGATTTTGGTACATGTAAAATCATGTGATTTCAAATTGTCCAAAACTTCTTTGGATTTTTTTAGTATCCACACCGCTTCTTGAATATATTGTTGCACAGTACTCTTGAAGTGAAGTGATTCCTTCACTACTGTTGATAATATAATAGTGAGGAGTAAAGATAGAAGCTTGGCTGAACATAAACTGGAACCTGCAATGCATCTTTGTTTGTAATCATTTGGGTTCTTCGGGATATTAAAAATATTCAAAACTGACCTATGATTTCGAAGAATTTCTTCCTCAGAAGGAGAACTAGGTTTTAGTCGGATAATGAAACAAATCCAAGTTCCTCAAAAATGCAATTTATGTAATAAGCCTTTAAATGAAGACATTGTTGTTACATGTCAGCAGGGACCAGTACGCACTGATCATGTAATCTATTTAATTCTTTTTCACTTCAGGATTATCTAAATACAAAAGGATAGATGGTATTCATATTGCCCATCAATCTTTTAATGCCCAATTTTGACATGAA